>JAIUND010003706.1:0-14737 GCA_034699125.1 Gisinianus flammeolus
ATATCATTCAGGTCAAATTTAAGTCAAAATATTTCTTTTAGGTCCAAGCTAGGTGAATTTTGGGTCAAAATACTCATATTAGGTCAAATTTAGGCGAAACTAATTAATTTAGGTCAGTTTAGGTCAAAATATTTGTGTAACGTCAAATTGGGGTCAGTAAATTAGTGCAGTGCGCCAACGAAGCGAGCAAAAAACTGTAAGCGTTTTCCAAGGTGTTGTAATATGTTTCTCTTCATTTTGCTGATGGAAGAAAAGTGTAGGCGAGCGAAGCGAGAAAAAAAATTTTATACGATTTTTAGGGTTTTTTAGTATTTTTTGTACATTTTGCGGACTTCGTATGTACAAAAAAACTTTTGCGAACTTCGTAGAAAAAAAATCTTTTGCGGGCGAAGCCCGCAAAAGATTTAACCTTTTTCCCTCGACCCCGCAAAAGCACTGCTGCCGTGCTGCTACAGATTTCGGACCACTGATATTTATTATTTATTATAGTGGAATTGATTGTTTTATGTTTTATCATTCTGATTTAATATTAATAGAGCCTTGTCCAAGATTGGGCCACAGTTTCACCATGATAAATAACGTGGTATACTTATTTGGTGGATTGGCAAATGAGAGTGAGGATCCAAAAAATAATATCCCAAGATATTTGGATGATTTGTGGACACTGGAGATGAAACCGAATGGGACTGTGACATGGGATCGTCCGATTACTTATGGCACTGCACCTTCTCCTCGAGAGTCTCATACAGGTGTGGGCTACACCGAGAAAGATGGAACCCGTCCACGTCTCATTGTTTATGGGGGGATGAGTGGATGTCGACTTGGGGACTTGTGGATGCTCTACCTTGATACGATGACTTGGAGTAAACCCACCGTTTCCGGTCCCACTCCTCTCCCACGATCTCTTCACAGTGCCACATTAATCGGGAATAAAATGTATGTTTTTGGTGGATGGGTTCCGCTTGTACTGGATGACTTGAAGGCTTCAAATCATGAGAAGGAATGGAAATGTACAAACTCTCTTGCTTGCTTAAATCTAGGTAAACAAACTATAGAAATTACACATATTTCAACTCTTATTGTGATTAAGTCATTTTATTAATTGAGCAATTTTCTTGTGTGTTTATGTGTAGAAACGATGAGTTGGGAGAATGTACAAATGGATGCATTGGACGAGACGATTCCACGGGCAAGAGCAGGTCATTGTGCTGTTGCAATTCATACTCGACTCTACATTTGGTCTGGACGAGATGGCTACCGGAAGGCTTGGAATAATCAGGTGAACACACAGGTTTAACACGCACCCACTTTTTTTAAAAATCAATTTATAATCCTTATTATTATTTTATTATTATCAATAAACCACAATGACAAGGACAAAACACATTTAATTTTTTTTAAATAATTAAATGGATTGGATTTGTATCTATTATTTATTTATTATTTCATGATGATCGCAGGTTTGCTGTAAGGATTTGTGGCATTTGGAAGTGGAGAAGCCGCCAGCACCTGGAAGAGTCCAACTCGTGAGAGCCTCAACAAATTCCTTGGAAGTCTCCTGGTCCACTGTTCTCAATGCAGAAGGATATTTAATACAAATTCAAAAGTATGATGCTCCCATCCCCAAAGAGTCCGTACTCGGACAGGCCACACCGAATCCAATGCCAGTTTCCGCTCTACCAACAGCCAGACCCATCATGACGCCCATCCCCACATCCAAACCCATAGTTTCTGCCATGCCCATTGGTTCCCCAATCAAACAACAGCAGCAGCCGATCCTTATGCAACAAGCAGTGATGAAGACGGTAACGGGCTCACCTCAATCTATCCAGCAGCAACAACAACAAGCAACTGTTTCTGTACAAATAGGAGCTGGAGGACAACCTCAATTTGTCCAAGCTAATATATCCAGTCCAGCCAATTTACCAACTGCTTCTAGCCTTCTCCTCCCTGCTTCAATGGCGGGCACTGCAAGTACCCAATTATTTTCCAATCGAGTGCCTGGACCTCGCTCTGCCGTCACTGCTTCCCCCCAAAATCGAGGGATCGTCCGTTTCCGGACTCCGATTCAAGTGGCTTCGGGAGGGACTGGAGGTGTCCGAGTCCTCACTCCCACCCTTCTCAAGGGCTCCACTCAAGTTCTCTCTCCATCCCCTGCTCAATCCCCAAGTGTATCTCAACAATTAAGTGGAATGCAAGCACTTGCAGCAGCTGCTGCAGCCACTCAAAAAATCCAAACATCCCAACAACAACAAATCCAACAACAACAACAGCAGCAGCAATTACAGCAGCAACAACCACAGCAAGTGAAATTGGTCTCGACGAGTCAAGCACAGACGATTTACTCTCAAAGTGGGATGAAAGTAGGGACGGTGGGGGGTGCAGGAGGACAAACGGTCCGACTCGCCGGTCCTGGAGGGATCAAAGGGCTCCCTCAAGGTACAAAATATGTCATTTTACAAAAACCTGGGGGTCCAGGCTCTGCTACGACTCCGGGAGGACAACAAATCCTCACGGTCCTTAAAACAAGTCAAGGAATGATGGCAGCCATGCCCAAAGTCCTTCAAACGAAAGTGGGTGGACAGCTACAGGGAGCCACAACGATTCAAGGGGCGGGTGGGAAGAATATGCCAGCCATTGTCAAATTAGTGAGTACCACAGGGGCGGACGGAGTGACGAAACCCACGATTTTGGGGACGAATCCTCAAGGTCAACAAATGATCACTCTCTCTCAACTCCAAGCTTCGCAACTTCAAGGAGCCGTGTCCGTCTCGGGTGGGAATATTGTTCTCGCATCGGGGGGAGGTGCTACAACTCAGGCGGGTGGGAAACAAATCGTGAGCCTCTCCCAACTCCCTTCATCTTCTTCTTCTACGTCAGGAGGTCAAGGGGTCGTCATGAGTACTCAACAACAACAACAGCAAAAATCCACCATTGTCCTTGCAAATAGTCTCCAAAATGGGAAGCCCATGCAATTCACACGGGATGCCAATGGGGATCTTTGCATTCTCCTCTCCAATGATGGGAACAATCAACCCAATTTCGTCAATGTACAACAAAATCCAGAGGTGGATCCAAACGTCACCGGATTAAAAGGGGGCGGAGTCATCTTCACCAAAGATACCAAATTCAATTGGAGGGTTTTGATTGGTCTCAAAGGAGGGAATCCAAACAATGGCAAAGAAGGAGATGATGACGAGGAGAAAAATGAAAATTCAGTAACTAACCAGGAATCTCAACCACTAGGACCCGATGAAGGTCAAAGTGAAGGTCAAGGGACAGCAAGTCAGATTGAGGATCCTTCCGCAGTAGGGATGGAGCAGGATCAACAGGAGGAATCAAATCCTCTAAAATCCGATTTGGAACCCGAATCAGAATCCGGATTGGCTCCTCCCCCTCCCTTAGAATTGGCACCACTTCCAGAGGTGATGGGGAAAGAACAAATGGATGATGAGAGTATAGAAGATTTGAATGCCAAAGTGAATGCGACTGCCGTGGAATCGATCCTTCAAAGTGACCTGGGAGTTCAAAATCCTAATGATAATAATACAAATGATAGTGTTAATGTTAGTCTTGGGACGAGTGATAGTAAAATTGTGGATGGGCTTTTGAGTTTGGCTCAAACCGTGTCGACATCCCTCACTTCTTCTGGCCTGAATAGTAGTTCGAATTTGTCCAGTTCCTACCTGAGCTCTACCAACAACACGACGACGATGAGTATGAGTGACAAGTCCAAATCCGATGATCTTCTGAGTATCCTGGAAGGGAATTCGGATCCTTTGAGTACTCTTGCCTCCGCTGCCATGAGTACAGCTCGATCCTCCGTATTGAAATTGGATCTGGAAGCCACTTCAGCCGCCTCCTCTCTCGCCTCACTCAATAGCAGTAGCAATTTAGTCTCTTCCAGTAATAATAAAATCACGACACTCAACTCAATGGCGACGGCAACAGGAACCGGAGGAGTCACGACAGCTGTAGCTGTCACTGGTATCAAGACTGAAACGATGGGGGAAGAGGAGAAGAAGGATCTGTCATGGAATGATGTGGCCTACGTCAAGTCCAATCAGTTAATCATTAAACAATATTATACCGTCTCTGAGAAACTCATCTCCCTCAAACCTGATATTGACATTACCAAGGATTTGGAATTCATTAAAAAGAAAGTGGATCTCCTTCCTGGGACTGCCTACAAATTCCGGGTGGCTGCTGTCAATTCTTGTGGTCGTGGCCCTTGGAGTGAGGTAAATTTAAATGAAACACCATCAACAATCATTTAATCATTACATTAAAGTTTCCTTTCATTTGGAACTCCACTGCAAATCCATAAATTTGAGCTCATTAATTTTAAATGTCTTTTTTGTTTTATATAGGTGTCCGCCTTCAAAACTTGCTTCCCTGGTTTCCCCGGTGCTCCATGCGCCATTAAAATATCCAAAGCTCATGACGGTGCGTTGATTTCATGGGAACCACCACAAAATTCCTTTGGAGACATTGCCGAGTACTCGGTTTATTTGGCTGTCAAACAACATTCCGCTCCAACTGTACGTCACAACACAATTCATTTAATTAAATTAGTTAATTAATTATACAAATTAGTATTAAAAAACTACATAGAAAACAACTAATTTGTGTATTTATCATGTAATGAATTTGAAGGCTGAACCAAAAGCTGGAGCACCAAATTTGTCTTTTATTCGTGTCTACTGTGGAGCTCAAAATCAGTGCAGTGTCCACAATACGAGCCTTCAATCTGCCCATGTTGACACCGCCACCAAACCCGCAATTATATTCAGGTAAAAAAACAAAAAGTCAAAGTCAATACACATAATATTTATTTAATAAGGATTGGATAAAAGATTTGTATATTAAATGATTTTGTATTTTAATTGTGTGTATAGAATTGCTGCAAAGAATGAGAAAGGTTATGGTCCAGCTACTCAAGTTCGATGGCTTCAAGAGTCCGCATTCCCCAATTTTGGACCGGTGAAAACGGCGGTGAAACGACCTGTGGAAAAGACTGTCGTCGTCGGAGTAGGCAAGAAAATCAAATTGGATGAACAATAAAAAACTACTATAGTACTTCGACTTCCAACTTTAACTCGTGTACATTCACATTAAATACCCATTTAATTAAGATGTTAATAATAATATTAATTATTAAATATTAGGTATACTTTAGGGACTAATTTTAATGACAAGAATATTTACAATTTGAAAACAAACCCAACCAATGAATACCTGTGTAAAATACAAGTAACTATACGAGTAGGATATTTAGAGAAGATGAAAGTGAAACAAAGTTTTAAACAAGATCAAGTGAAAGGAAAGACGAAATATAACGAAGATTCACGTTTTATTTATGTGTAGGTATAGACAACTTAATGGATACGATTGTATGTACAACAAGCAATATACCAATAGCCAGTAAGCTTCAAATAACTATTTACAAATTACACTACTAGATACATAAACAAACATATGGGCGGCACACTTGTAATGTACAAATGAAACGACAATTACAATTAACTATTTACTATTTACAATAATCATACACACATCACGGGCGAGTCGAGAGTCGAGTACGTGGACATTTGCAATGTTTATTTGAAAGATTATTATTACACGTTATTCTTTATTATTTAAATAACAACAAAGTTTTTATATGATTCAATGAGAGTACATTTCATTTTGAATTATATTGTACGAACACATAAACCATGAGGACTGTATACTTTATCGTATAGGGATTAGTTTTTCTTTTGTTTCTTTTTTTAATTGACGACATGTATTATGATTAGTTAGTACTGTCCATTGATTTCATTTACATATTTTTTGAACATATTATTATTATTATAGTGTGGGACGTGCAAAGTCCATACCTGACGAGGATTTATTTAACGGTAGGAATCACGATGAGATTGTCAATGGCAATTAAAAATGAGAGAAGAGACGAGAGAGCCCTGTATTATTTTTCAATTATTATTATTATTCTAAAATCACTATAAATAATAGTTTATAATAGTAATAATATAGGTTTATGAATGTGCGCTTGTCATGAGTGAAAATTGAAAATGATCGAGTGTTTGATGTGGATGTCTGTTGGAATTTTCTTATATTATGTAATATGACACATATTAAAATATCTGTAAAAGGGAGCTGAAATATTTGTTTATGTTTTTTTCCGTGTGTATTTGTTAACTGTCTATAATTATAGATAGACTCTATTTCGTACATTATTATTACGTCTGTTCCCTGTTTAAACGTTAACAATAAAGATTCTTCTTTTTTTCCATGTTACATTATCAACAATATTAACAACTTGATCGGAATAACCTTCTCATTTCTTTTCATTTTGTCATCCGCATGCATTTTTATTAAAATAAAAAAGTTTGTGTACACAACAAGAAATCATACTTTTAGAAAAAAATGAAAAAAGTACAAGTCAATTCAGTCGACTGTCGAAATTTGACGGGAGATTTAAGGAGAAAATCATCAGAAAATTCAAATGTTGGACACTTTGAAGCTTGAAGTTTGAGCGTTACGTTAGATTTCAAGCACGAAGTTGTTGTGCCTGGCAAGCGACTGGAGACTCGTCAGTTCCATCATCACAATCTTTTTTACCTAGATATACACAATACAAAAAAAAAACAATTAAAAACAATGCCGTATGAAATTCGTATATAGGGGAAATCCGTGAAAATACTCGGAAAATACCATTGCAAAGATCCAAGAGGGGCCGGCATTTATCATTTCGACACTGGAGTGAGTCAATGGAGCAGGACAGGAAACTGACACCCCATTTATTGTAAGCGCCGTAGGTAGTGAAGAAAACCACGTCCTTGGGTCCACATTTGGTGGTTGAGCTCTGACTGAGAACGGAATAAGGATTCCTCTGTTCGAATCGAGCAGTATTGGAAGTGTAGATGCCCATGAGATAGTACAGACCGCGATCATTATAGCGCCCATCCGTCTGGACGATCATTCCATAGCCCTCCAAATCACATGGAATATTGCTCTCAGTTCCATCCACTAAAGTCGTCGTCTCCTGAGCACAGACGAGATTATTCCCACTCACATCCCCAGCAGGGACTCTCTGAGCACAATCCTTCTTCTCCAACAGACGGAGTGTATGGATTTTGAGTTTCTTGGTCTCTGGACTGAAGCCGGCCACGGTCAAACTCGTTCCTCCAACCGTCGTCACCGTTTCCTCGGAAGAGTTGGAGCGATCCACGACGCAGGCGGAACCAACGTATGAGTTGAAATTCAAATTGGATTTGAGACGGATCCCCGCTAGATTCGACTCCCGTTGTTCACTGCTTCTATACTCGAGGATTTGAGAGATCTCAACTTCCTGTGTTTGTTCATCTCGGTCGGAATAGTCCACTCCTCGAAGACCAGCGACAATTCGGAGGGAGGCGTAGGACAAGTGTTGACGGACATCCACAGTTCCTCGATTCGTAATTTCCTGAATACAATTGGCAGCTATATATACACAATGGAAAAGGAAAAGATAGGAGAAATTATTACATATTTTATATTTTAATGAGAAAATCGCCTGTCGTAAGATATTGAATTCATTTTCCTTTTCATTGACAGCAGTGGAATTTAATTTGGAATCATCGAGCTTTCACCTGTGACGACGGTGAAAGTACTGGTGATGGTCGCTCCGCAGAGGTATTTGAATTGTCCATTTGGTTGTTTCTGGAAGATGGCGGCCACCCAGGGAGCTCGTTGACGGATGTCAGTGGGATTGGCTATCACAACTCCACAGGCGTACCCTGTCCCGACGACGATGACAGGTCGACTGACACTACGCTCACCAGATTGTGGACAGGAAGTCAAATTGCTCACTACAGGAAGGAATCCTCGCTCATCCGCTGTATATACAACCGTATGCCTTTGTCCAGCTGGGTCCACGTAGGAATAACAACCTTCAATCTGTTGAATTTGATTCTCCGACTTGATCTCGTCTGGATTTGTGATTCGGCCGGAAGCCCATGTTTGAATTTGATTGGATGTTTGATAGGAATAATCAAATTTCCCAATGGGTAATTCATCCACGATGGAATTTTCTTCGTTTGCTATGGCATTTGATTCTTTTTCTTGAGGTCGACTCCAAGCTGATGAGCTCACGAGAGCCACGATTAAAATCTATACATATATATATATATGTACAATGAACAATAAACAAGAATAAAAGAAGAAGAAGAATAAAATTATTGTGGGGGAGAAAAAGAGGCAACTTACAATTCGAATCATGTGGTTTTGAGTCAATTCGTTTTTGGCTTTTTGGTGTGAGTGTATAGAAATCTCGCGTGGATTTGAACTGTGAAGAAAAATCTACGATTGATTGACGATCGACGATTGACGACTCTGGTGAAGTCCATTGTGCTTTTATACTTTCAAGACGGAGAAGAATCTGGAAAAAAAATGGTAGTTATTTTTGTTTTTGTCCTATTGTTCATTTCATCACATCAAGGAATCCAGAATCCAGAATCCAAAAATAATTTACACAGACTGGACGATGCTCGGACAAAATATCTGTATGGGATAAAACGTGTTGTGGACTAAAAAAAAACACTGGATTTGATTTGGCATCCCAGATCAATTCTAATTATAATTCTGGTTTAAACACTTTTTTCCCTGTTTTGTTTTGCATAAAAGTGTAAAAATATCTTGACAAATGACAATTTACCATTCAAAGTTTGTCATTGTCGCAATTTGAACTTAAATTTGTATTAAATTACTTCAAATAATAAAAAAATACAAAGTGTAGTCACTACAGTGTAGTGACTGCACGGTAGTGTAATTCTAATTCTGTAAATATATCTGTGTATAAGAGCTGAAACAGGTTGAGATTTCGACATGAGTAGCTAAAACTTAAAGTGAGTCCATAAAATGAATCGACTTTACAAACTTTACATTTAAATATCGTACATTTATTCCTTTTATTCCTTATCTATCTAAATTTAATTCCTCCTTGCTATATAATTTGCAACTTCTTTATCCTTTTTCTTTCCTTTTTCTGTCCTCACCTTTCCTCTACTCGTTTTCTGGTTCTACAGTGCATCTCCCATTATATATTGGATTAACTATTAACTCTCAACTCTCAACTCGTTCCATAAAACCATTGACGAGTTTATCAGATAATTAACCCAACTCTTGTTTGTTATACCTCGAGATGGATGGATGGATAACGTGATATCTATCAGGTATAAGATAAAAGTTCATAACTGATTCCCACACAGAGCACGTTCCCAAAATGCCCCAACAATCCACAACCTTGTTTCCATGAGATGAATATAAGTATATATATGGCATTTTATTATGTATCTATTTTACATTTTATTGAGATTATGTCATTGCTAGGACACACACTCTATCGTTTGACACAAAGACCATCAAATTCGATTCAGTCGATAGTTTCGGAGGAGAAGCGTTTGGACACACACACACAAAGCCTATTAGAGGAATACTAAGATAACATACATACATATATATACCTACATACATCATACTTAGGACAACACGTTACGTAGATACTAAACTTTGAATTGTATATTGAATTGATTGACCACACTCTCAAATAATTGTGCAATTTGTATTCGCAAGGAGAACTCAACTTCAACTTCAACTGTGTGATCACGTAAATGACTGGAACGAGTCACTTTTTTCTGTTTGGCTTGAGCGTCAGTCAGTTTTAGTTTATCTCCCATAATAATAATAATGTTAATGTTGGACACGTCAGAACATGCAGCTTCCAATTAATGAAGATACCTATGAAACCTATGGTCTACACAAATCCATCCAGAAAATTTGTACACAAAATGTAACCAGAAAAAATGTATATATGGCAAAGTTACGAGATTTTTTCTGTGGATTTTTACTCTGTATTTACTGTTTTCGTTTTCGTTCTGAAGATTACTATAATTTGTAATTGTAAGCTAAGATCAGAATTATAATCAGAATTCAGAAGAGTGAGAGGAACAAAAAAATAATTGAATGGATGCTTGAAGGAATGGTTTTTGAGGGAAAGTTGACATCCTTGCCATTCAAAAGGGACAATCACCAAAATATTTCCAAACCTTTCACTTTTCACTTTTCCTTTTTGAATTAATTTTATACATTTAATTGTGTTAATTCTAATTGTTCCTCACAGTAAAGGGAATTAATTTTGACTGATTTCTAGTCAATTAAGTGAACGTGAGAAGACTGATTTTAACTTACATTCCTAAACCATTGTTTAAGTTCTCATTCATTCCTATATTTCGTACATAAAAATACGTATCATATTTCATATTTGTGAACGTCATGATATTTTGCTTGTCAGTTGCGTAAGCGTACAAGTACAAAAGTCCAAACGTTAGGAAAACGTATATAAGTACATCCAGATGAAAAACGGGGGATGAAAGATGGGTCAGAGTAATTCAAATCCGATTCCTCAGCAGCCGATCGTTGAGCGTCCACGACGGCTCTCGAGAAGTTTATCCAGTAGTTTCCGAGCTCTGGCTATACGGAATCGATATAGAGAAACTCCTTCAGCTACCACGACGAGAAGAGTCCGAATTTGCTACTCCAATACCCGTCACTACCCGGGTGTTCATTATGGCAGCATTTGTTTCCATAGGTAAATCCCACGTTGATCACATTCACTAATCATATGTCAAAATCATGGATATTAAAATACCCGTGTGTACATATTATTGTATATGTATATATATTTACTAAATAGTAAAATAATTAAATTGTTTGATCAAATTGTTTTTTGGGGGGAAAGGATGAAAGAAGTAGAGGACTGGAGTCTGGCTTATAATTCCTTCAAAGCGATTGTAAAACCTGGGGAATTGACGAATGGCTATGCCATCACTGCCAGACCAATCAGACCTGGAGAGAGTTTTGTCATCAAAGTGATCGAGTGTGAGATGGACCTTGATTACCAACTGGATGTTTCGAATGGACTCGGTTTTGGATTCACTTCCTGTGATCCCAAATCCTTATCAACGGATGATTTTCCATCTGACACGGAATCTCTCCTGGACAGACCCGAATATTGGGTCATCAATACTCATCCGAATCTCAGCTCTACTGAAAATGATGAATTTTGTATCACTTTCCAACTCACAGGTCAGAATCCCATCATTATTATTATTATAAATTATTATTATTACTTTTTTTTAGTTCTGTACAGAACAGAATAGTACACAAATTCGGGAAATTCCAATTCTAAATATTCTTATTATTTTCCATTCATTCATATAGGAGAGATTTTAGTGTCCAAAAATGCGGGGACGGAAGTGACATTGATGCATGTTGACCATTCGGTTCCTCTTTGGGCTTTCTTTGCTCTATTCGGCTCCACCACCGAAATTTGTTTACTCGGGACAATCCCTCGCTCTCTCACTCACAATCCGCCACCACTACTAGACAGTAATTTCATTATTTCCCCATTATTTTCAACTATGTATTTGCCGACTGTAAATTAATAAAGGGAAATTCTCAATTATTTGTACAGATCCTCCAATTCCAATTGACGCTGAAGCCCAAGTCATGATGCGCCTCATAAGTCCAGAGGAAGCGATAGAAAACCCTGAATTTCCTCGATGTGGACGTCGAGGTGGTCGGAGGAGGAATCGTCATCGTCGAGGTAGGGGTCGAGACCAAGGTCAAGGGTCGAATCAAGGTGATGTGGAGGGACAGGAGCAAACGAATGATGATGACTCTAGTCAAGTACAAGGACAGCATCGTCCGTCCTCAGATCGCACAACTAGTAGTAGTCGAGTTGGTGAATGGAGTCATCATGAGAGAGTCCTCCAAAGATATCTACACGACACTGAAGAAGTAGGAGGAGGAGGAGGAGGAGGAGGAGGAACGGCGGCAGAAGTCAGATTTCATGTAGGGTCAAATCATTCCAGTGGAGGTCGAGCTCGAGGTCGACGAAGAGTTCGCCGGGGTAGTCGAGGTCAAGGGGTCATGATGATGATGGATCGGGAACCGGAAACCATTAACTCAGCCCAAGAAATCCTCCCTTCTTCTGATACTGACCGGGGTCAAGGTCAAGGTAGACAACGTGGGAATAAGTGGAGACGAGGATCTCGCGGTGCTCCAACTCGCCCCACAAGTGACATTCCCAAAGTAAGTTTAATCCACCGGATAATTAAATGTTTACATGTATACATATTCACTCACCGCTCATTGTCAGTATACTGAGGATGAGAATTAATCAATTGAGAATTGTGTAATTGAATGTACATGTGTACTTTTTGTGCCTTTGTCTTTATCTCTTCATTCCTTTGATGTAGCTACCGGAAGCTGGAAGTTCATCGGGTGCTGGAAATCTTGATGAAAGTTTATCTGGCTCAATTTCCCGTTCTGGTTCTTCAGATTGCATCATTTGTTGTTCTTGTCAACCGAACAGTGTTTTCCTTCCTTGTGGGCACATTTGCATGTGTTTCCCGTGTGCACAAAATTACTGTCAATCCCAAGAAGGAGCTCAAAAAATTTGTCCCATATGCAGAGGTGACATCACTGAGGCCAAAAAAACGTACACTTCCTAATGAATCTCCAATCAATTCTCAATATATGTATATGAGTGATATAATATTATCATTATCATGTGTGCTAATTGTAAATTGTAATTGTAATTTGTTGGTGCAATTAATGCAATCATTTAACATTTATCATGGGGATTATATATATTTAATAAACACGATAGTGTAAAAAATACAGACATTTTATGTCCTTCAATCTCTGCGTGCCTGCTGGCAGAACGACAAATAGAGGAATTAATTATTTTGTATTCTTGAATAGAGATGGAATCTTTTACTTAGTATTTCTGCTATTTTTTTTTTACATGTAAACATGTTTTGTATAAATTCTTATTCGGGAATAGGATTTGAAACATCTTGCTTATGGAAGACAGAAATTCATTTTGACCATTTCGCGTGAACACACACACAGCCATTAATTGTCTTTTTTTTTCCTTTTTTCCAAATTAATAAGTACATAAAGAAAAATTACACCTTGGCTGCAAAATTCGTACTCCACATTTGGAAAATTGACAATCACAGATGCAGAATATGTAGAAGATGCAAGTTTGAGATAGGAATTATCAAATTATTGGTGGTGTACGTGCAATTTGAGTTAGGATGAATGTTGAATATACATAATGCACATAAAACTTGAATCATTTTCCCCATGTAATTTCCATATATAACTCTGAATTTTCACCTTCAAATTAATAAAAGAACATGAAAAAACATTTCACACTTGTCTTTTAAAATTATATGAATTTTGTGTATTCGATTGTTTGTGTGTATCTGATTTGGATCGTATTTCACTTTTATATGTGCGAACAAATGCAAAAGCGACGAATTAGGGTCAATTCTGTGGTGCACTCATTTAAGTATATTAAGTTTACATATCTGTTTACTGTTTATTGATTGCATTGTTGTTCTTTAAAGGAGAGACAACTGAATGTGACAATTTTTATAGGCATGTGCATGTGAGCAGATGAAATGAAACATTTATTATAATAGGCGAGGACTTTTTAGTTTTAATTGTCAATACATATTTAAATCGTTGGGGAAAAGTGTGAATGGAAATTCAATTAAAAAATAAAATACTATGAAACATTGTAAATCTTTCGATAAATTTTATTAATAAATACCGAATTTGATATTATATAGCTATATTTTCTGCTGTCCCATTTTCGTGCATTTGGAAGGAAAACAGATGTGGATTTTATTAGCAGGATTGCAAGTGCATTTTCAGTCTGTTTTATTTGCATCCTTCAAATGTTTTAAATACATTGAACTGATTTCTGAAATGATATAGATACATTAAATTAATTTTTATAGGTGAGGGAAAATTGGTATAGCCTTCAAAATTTCGATTATAAAAAGGAATACTGAAAATCTGGAAAATCATTGTATATAAGCCCTGTCAAGCTTGAGTAAGAACATCTCCAAATTTAATCCTCTTCAAAATAATATATATTCTTCCCATCTCCATCTCCATCATTTCCAATCAAAATGAATACACTCGTCGCCGTCATCCTGGTCCTTTTGATCCTTGCAATTTCCAGGGCGGATGCCCAAAACCAAATATCAACTCGTCCGATTCTCACGTCTCCTGGCTTCACAAATTTCGGAACATGGGGCCAAACTGAGTTTTGTCCAAATGGAAGTTTTGTTCGAGGGATGGAATTGCAAGTGGAACCGACTAACTCCACCAAGGACCCGACAGCTCTCAACGGAATCAAATTCTTATGTGGTCCATCATCAGGAGGAGGCAATGAGACACTCACCAACATCACCAGCAGCTTTGGTCAGTGGGGAAAATATGGGGAAGCATCAGTTTGTCCAGGGAATTCCAACGTTCGTGGCTTTCAATTGAAATCTCAACAGGCTGTCCTTCCTGGGAACAATCAAGGCGCCACAAATCTCCTCATAATTTGTGATGATGGAGTTGGGACGACTTTCTCCGGGACGGATCCAGCATCTGAATTCGGTTTCTGGAGCTCCCCTCAATTTTGTCCATCCAATTTCGTGATTTGTGGACTGCAAACTCAAGTTCAATCATATCAAGGAGCAGGTCAATTAATGTTCACGATATTTTCATATGGGTGGCTCCCTGGAAGAGCGGGAATTCAATATTTTAAGCAGTCACTGTATATTATTGTCCATGGATACAACTGACTTTTGTTGAATATGAATATGGAAAATTCAACAATATGCCA
>JAIUND010003707.1:0-14736 GCA_034699125.1 Gisinianus flammeolus
CGAGTTTGCACCATGTCTGCACCAAATCTATGCGAGTTTGCACCATGTCTGCACCAAATCTATGCGAGTTTGCACCATGTCTGCACCAAATCTATGCGAGTTTGCACCAACCTTACACCGAATACATGGGATCTTGCACTACGTTTACACTAAATACATGAGCGCTTGCACCAAATGTGGATTTAAAACATAAGTCTATAGCATGGACTGTAAAGCACTAACATTGACCGCCAGGTGAGCAGCACAATGAAAAGGTTGCAGAGCGTGACAAACAGACGGACAGATCTGGTCGGCACATAAGGCAGTTTTGCTACCTAAAACATCGGGAAAAAGGAGATTACGAATTTCAACATGAAAATTCGAAATTTTTTGGACCACTCTTTTTCTGGAACGTTCTCGACAAGACCGTTTGTTGAGTAGGATACACGACATGGTTTGAACGTAAAAGAAATGTCAACTTTAATAATTTTTCCAGATGTGCTCAACAAATCTAGAATTTTCGTATCGAAATTCGTAATCTGCTCATTTTTCCCGATTTTTTACGCATGGTCCGATCAAAATCCGTTTTCAGCCCAAATTCTGTAACGTCCTTTCTTTTCCAACATATTGTAGAAATGTGAAAGTTTTTTTTTGAAATGATCCGTTTTACTGCAATTAAGATAATTTTTTGTTGACACTTTCTATCATTTGCCCATATCCAAAAACCCCCGAATTAGAATGTTTTCTATAATTTTTAAGTAAACCCATTCCAAAAGGCAAAAAGTAGCAAAAAGTGCAAGCCTTTGGATGTGTAACCAGCTGGTGACACTCAAAAACTTATCTTACAAGCAGATTTATAATAAATGATACATTATAGGAAAATTAGTAAGAGCCAATTTTTGGAATATTTCCAAATTATTAGCAGTTTTTATTGAATTTCTAAAGCATACGTATAATACATTCAATTATTGCGTGTTTCATTTGCGTCATTGCACATACGCAAATACGCATGTAGTTTTACATAAGTATGTAAATAATTGTGCAAAATTGAAATACAATTCCCGAAGAGTCGCGCTCTTCACAGAACTGGCCAATTAAAGGCTAGACACAATAAAATTACTGTATATATAGATCGTTTGGACTGCAAATAGAAATGGACAAGTTAATACACTATTATGCACGGAATTGCATTTCTTATATGTGTAAAGAACTGAAAGTACAAAAGTGTTTTCATGTAGAAATTGTACGGAATTAATGTAGTTAAACAAACAAGGCAAATTGGAAAAGTTACTCTTCCATGGTTATGCTGAAAAAAAAGTGCAGAGAAAAAGAATTTTGTGTTTTTGTTCCACCCATTTTGTTTAAATTAGACTCCGAATTTTCCCGCCAACGTCTTCCTCATTACCTTCTGACCCTGATTTAGTTGAGGGGGTTATCCACAATTTACCCAATGGTGGGTTTTAAAGTGTCAAATCATGTAAATGGAAAACGAATTGTACTGTGATGACGATTGAATTGGCAACACTTCCCAAAATCTCTTATTTTATAAATAGTCATTCAAATTACATTAGAGACCATCCATAAATCACATCATCAGTTTGCGTTGATGGTGGTCGAATATATTGTAGATTAGAACCTTTTCCCTCTCTTCAAGAGGATATTTGTCTCAGAAATCTACACAGTTAAACTAAACCATCTTATTAACATTTCTGTTTGTGTAAAATGTAATGCAGTTTTTTACCTATAGGAATTTGACATGACCAAATTATTTAATGGAATAATGCTGTAAAGAAATTAGGTATTAAGGCTTAGTCATATACATGATTTTATGTGTAAATGAAAAGGAAATCATCAATTGGTCCCTTGTTAATCATCTTGCCCTCCTCACAGGCCATTGACCTTGGAAGTTTAAAAGAAATGGAATGGAAATTTAGATAGGAATTTGGTCTGCTCTACATGCTGAATTTGATGGGAGCCAAAAAATATTACCAATGGACAGAATCAATAATGCAGTATCACTCCCACCAAAAGTAGCAAAACGAAACCACCGAATTTCGTATAGCTTGTATTTGGTATTAAAAATTAAATACTTTGCAGGTTTAGGGATCGGAAATAAATGTTCATTATATACTGTAAACGGGGGTGATTTCGGCCACGGAAATTTCAACTTTAATGGCAATATCGTATGCATTTACTTGAATATTTAAAACCATCCTTCTCAGCCTAATTAATTGGCATCGTATTCTTAAAATATTTTATTATGCATACCCTGGAAAATATCGATGGTACAGTCGAAGATTGAATTTCGACAAAAATGTTTGATTTTTTCTCAATCAAAAACTTTGTCTGGATTTCTGGATTGGGTTAAGCAATTTAAATGATTTTGTTACTGTAATTAGAGCCATAGTTTTTCATCAAAGCGGTAGATAAATTTTTTTGAAAGTTATTATTTTGTGAAAATTACCTTTATTTTTCTAAGTCGCTTCATTTTATGATGAAATTGGGCTGAATTCGGCCAGTGCGAATTACATTTAGTTCCCATTTGTTCTTACAAATCGGTCTGGAAATCATTTTCATTTTTGTCTATACTATTGAAAATTTGAGAATTGTGAACATATCGTAATATTATAGTAAAATATAGTCACATGACAAGACATTACAAGAGAAAAATTGGAGGTCAAGGAAGTCGAAATAATTTGTCAACCGACGATATTTATCGATAATGCTGTTGAGAAAATTGATCGAGGAGCTTTGGCATTTACGGAGAAAAAGCTATTATACAAAAATATAAAATCAACTCCGCACAGGACAAAGCAAACAAATCCACACCAAGTCTCGGGGTGGATTGTAAACTGTATTCTCACAAGCAGACGACAAGGAACTCGCAAACGTTGCTGTCGTTTGCGGGGAATTTTGACAACGTTTGGCGAAATTGGATATTCAAATGTGCGCTAAAATTCTACTGGACAACAACAATAGAACGGTCAAGGGTAACTTTCTGGGTGAAAGATGAATAAGAAGCTTTTAAAGAGTCGCAAATATAAAAGATCAAGGTCCGACTGGCTCAAAATATCAAAAGCTATTTTTCATTGTGTAGATATTTTGAAATATTATGCAAAATAGTCTTAATAAACTTTTCTGTACGATTCAAACACAAATTGTGCCAAATAGGAGTGAAAAGATGACTTACTTTTTTAATTGTTGGAAGTGGCCGAAATCACCTCACATAGAAATTGACCACATATTGAATAAATATGAATATTCGCAAACATGACAAAATTTTAAGTCCGGCATAAGAATGGGGATTTTTATTCCGTTTCTTTTATTGTCTTTGATTTCTGTCAAAACATTGAATAGGCCGACTCTGACTGGTTTGGCATTCGTCTAAATAATACTTGTCACTGCACTGTGGGTCTTTTGACATAGAATATGCGATCGTTTTGTAAAAAACGAGTGCCGCAATTTCGGAGAAAATCAAGTCCAGCCGGTTGAGCTCGAAAATGAGAATCGCATATTTGTAGTAACTCGTCCCAAGGTCGTCCGTCGTCTGCTCAACATCCTTCATAAAGAAATACATACAAGCTATTATGCCATCATTGAAAGGTTCTCAGCCGTTTAAAGATATTCAAGACGGTTGTATTGCACATCATGCTTCATCTAACAGTTAGCAGTTCACAAGAGCTTTTTTCCAAATAACTTTACCTTAGACTAACAATACCACAACTAGTACCGCAGCTCGTCTGAAGTTCCCACTCTAACACTACATACTCTACCGTACGCGGCAATATTTCCTTTTAGAATTCACTTACACAGTAATTTATGAGAAAGAGGCAGTATACGTCAAATAAAAATTTTGGAAACTGGCCCCTTTCACAATCTGCCGCTCCACTATATGTACCTATTGTGAAATTTTGGAGTCTCTGTCTCTAATGGTTTGGCCTCAAGCGTTGGACAAGGGAATTTACACTTGGCCCCACCCTACCCCCTAGACCCACCGCCTTTAATGTCTGTCACGATCTGCCCCTCCACCATTAGTACCCACTGTGAAAATTTGGAGTCTCTGTCTCGAATAGTTGGGCCTCAAACGTATGACAACTGACACCGCATACGCGGACGCACGGGGTAATCGCACAAAGGGGCTTCGCACATTAATTTACTATGTAACATGTACATGTGACGTCATTTGTGCCCAAAATTTGAGGACGTGTAAAAAGGTTGATGGTGTGTGGCGGAAACGGCGAACCTGCTAACGCACTCACCAGTCGATCCACCAACAGATCCTTCAGGCCGTAGAATGTGACCGTGCTCACGTCCACTGTGGCCAGACTGTAGTCAGATGGGGCAGTTTGATTGTACTGAATATAATTGAGTTTGACTCCGTAGTCAAACTGCCGGAAAGCATTCGTCTCTAGCAGTTGAAGGACGTGGATAAAGTTTTTGTAGGACGTCGTGCTGGGGAGATGAGCCAAAATCCTTGGAATCATTGTCTCATTCACAAACTCGGTCGTGTCCCCCATAAGGAAGAATAATTCAGCGGAGCACAAACTCAATCCAAATTTGGTCAAATGACATAGCTCTGGCACGGCTTTCTCCATTATAGACCGAATCAATGCAGGGTTCAGCGTACCATCCTTTGGAAATGCTTGCTACAAGCGTTTAAAAAATGCATATGTGTACATACGACACGAATGTATACCTGTCAGATGTGGATTCATAACCGGGAATTTCTCAGAGTATGTTGTACCACGGGTACATTAAAAAATTCAACTTTTTGTTTTTGCACTTTTCTAAATGTTTTCCACTTACTCGACTATAAGGATTCCGAATTTGAAGTCCAGTTTTTCAAAATTTTGACTTTTTTTTTACCTGTTTTTTTATTCTTACCTTTTTTTAATTTTCAAACGGCGATCAATTTTTTACCCGGTAAATATGGTTTAGGGGTAAAAGAAATGAGGACTCTAAATTTGAAAGAAATATTTTTTGAATTTTTGACTTGTTTTTTAAAACATTTTTGCTTTTTTTTAAATTTGAAACGGTGATGAATTTTTGACCGGTAAAATCAGTTTAGAAGTAAATATATGGGGATTCCGGATTTGAAAAACATTTATTACACTACTAAAACATCTCTGAAAAGGTGTGCTCCGTGACTATACACATCAAATCCACTCAAAGTGAGAATATTCATTCTCACACATTCTCTCTACGACGATGAATAACTTATACAATTCTTAAGCATTGCAATGTACTAATGTTGAACTGTAATAAAGTCAATGTTTAGATTGCCACTTTGATAACGTCAGTTTCTCAAAACTGCTTAAAATATCTCATCCTCATTTACATATAAAATGATAGTCAAAATGACGAACCAAGACTTTTCAGTGATTTTTTAGTTATCAAATAGTTTCTATCTTCTTTCTACTGATCAGTTGAAGCTATACATGTACCCAGTTTCACATTGGCAGTTTCAAAAAAAACGGCTTAAAATACCTCATCCTCATTTACACATAAAATAATAGTTAAAGTCAGGGAGCAAGCCTTTTCAGTGATTTTGTAGTATTGTCATAGTGTTTATCTTCTTTGTACTAGTTAGTTGAACCTATTTCCAGTTTAACATAATCAGTTTCAAAAAACGGTCTAAATTTTTGAAATCGTCATAGAAGTCAGACGGCAAACATTTAACAAACATTTAAAATTCAAAAAAACAGGTCAAAAACTCAAAATCTTAATCTTGTTTTCAAATTCGGAATCCTTATTCTTTTTTACCCTACACTGATTTTACCGGGGTAAATGTGATCACCGTTTGGAAATTAAAAAAACGATAAAATCAAAAAACATGTCAAAAAGTACAAATTTTTTAAAATCCTATTTCAGATTCGGTATTCCAGTATAGTTGCGACTAGTCGATTTAATTGTGGAAGACACAGTTGAATACCGTATACGCTATAATAGAGCCCCAGGGAGTGTATTTCAAAATATTATAGAGTCGCAGGGACTGTATAGCATTGTATGTATGTACGTTAATGTATTTGATATGGGAGCAGAATTTAGTCTCTCCAGAGGTGAGACACCATAAAAAGGTGGGACTCTATTATAGCGTATACGGTAAGTGCAAAAACAAAAAATTGAATTTTCGAATGTGTGCCCGTGGTAAAGCGTACTCTGATATATCTCCGGTAATGAATCACATCTGTGGTACATACAATATATGTATAGGACTCAAAAGAGCCCAGGTTTTTCATTGTATAATGCACACATTGGTTATCAATTTGTTATATATATGTATACACATTTATGTAATTTTTGAATACATTCCAAAACTGGGAATTTTCCAATAAAGTGGCTCATAGTTGCATACCTATATATATATACAAATAAAAACGCACAACTCACATATTTCTTGATGAGTGGAGTCAGAACTTTAATGGGGGACGTGGTCCTGGATAGGAATGCCATTGGTGAGAGCGCCATCATGTTATTCACCTGCACATTGACCTTGTCTGCATACAAACTATGACAGACGTAGAATCTAAATTTTGTTAAGGGAGGGGGTGTATCATTGGGCAGGGGAAAGAGCCAATATGAAAATAAGAATACACCGACATGATTGAGAGTTCTTATTGATTTTCATGACCACAGTTGAAAGTTAGTACATATGCGTAATATGTGTAATAAGGTTGGGCAATATCCAAAAAAAACCTCAACTAATTTATAGGCCCCACATACAGACGATGAATCTGTGAATGCTCGGACTACGGAATAATATTTGTACAATAAATAATGTAAAACAAATATAAGTACATATAAAAAAAATCTTGTGTTTAAAGTCCGATATATATCCAAAGTTCTGACAGACTAGATGTGTATTGATAGCGTGGTACAAGACCTGGATGAAGTGGTATGCGAGTTTTTGAGTAAAGATGGTTTTTGGCGCAGTGACATTTGGTTATTGTCGTTCCAAGCCTGAGATTTTTTAATTACACCCCTTTTGGGAAACTCTACTACGACACTAAAGTCTACCCGGCCACCACCCACGCTCAAACTCACATACATCTCCACCCACCAGCATTACACACCTCCACTTCACTAACATGCGCAGACAGGTTTTTTGCCGGTTATTACAGTTAAGTCGGTCCAATTTCATGGATTAATTTACAAACCTTTGCTACATAAATCGTGGGTTGCACGAACACAGTTAGTGGACCGATGGGACGATCTACCGATCTCTGCTTGAAACCGTACATGCAACCATCTGTAGATGGCGCCACAGAGCCGTTTCAAGTCTAGCTTTGCTAAGGTTAAATTTCGTTTGAAGGCCAGCCTACCCATCGGAAAAATAACCACCTGAGAAGTGGCCGAACAAAAAAAAGTTGCCTTCTCTCTGACAGCTAGCTCAGATCGCATTGCTTTAAGTACATATACCTTTATATTGCTCAAAGATGTATATTGACATTGCATTGAGCATGGTCATGCATCGAAGTAAATATTCGCCATTTGGGGCCAAAATTAGTTGAGTCTTATTTGTCTTATCGGTCACGGATATTTGGTATTTGTACTGAGAGACGATTGTTAAAAGTTTGGACAAACATTGTGGTCCCGAGTCCGTGACCAATGTAATTGAGTTTCTTTTTATTGGTATTCGTTAGGATGTAGTCGTACACGGCCGGCAAATCGTACTTTCCCATCTCGTGAAAACTATATATATATTCGACACACACACACATCACCACATGTTTTGTCAGCTGAGCACATGGACAAACTTTATCCCTATATAAATAAAGAAATAAAAAGAATAAAAGGTCGAACGTGAAATTCCAAAACTGTGGGAGGTATGGGGATAAATTCTCATGCCGAGTTGAGTACTCATTCCCTCTAGAGTTGGACAACCAGACATCATAGCCATTATTAAGGAGCCTAATCGCTGTATTATACAAGAAAATTAAAAAAACTTGAGGCATTCGTGTGGCTAACCATATTACATCATGAAATCAAAACACAAAAAAGATGACTACAAAATTGGTTGTAAGTTCCACAGGTGTATATAGCGAAATTGATCCTGTCCGTTTTTAATAGGGAGCGAGCGTATAGCGAGCTCCCTCACATTGAAATGGCACATGTCCGTCCTTCTGTCTGTCTTTCTGTTCGGCGATTAAGATTTTGACTCTAGGTCTTTTTTTTTGAGATTGTATGACTTATAATTTGGATGATTTCGGTAAACGGTCTAATCGGAATACCCGCTTCCGTTTTATCAGGGCTTTGTCGGATGTTTTGATCTGTTTTACTTGTACTGTTTGTTATTAAACGATTCTAGGGTAAAAATCATGAGGAATCCGAATCCGGACATTAAGCAATCCAATTTGAAAACCCCGAATTTGGTTTTTTTCGGAGTTTTTATGAGTTTCAATGGTATTTTTCATTTTTAAGCAATTTTGAGATATACAATTATGAGGAATCGGAAGTCAAACTTTCAAAAATTTCTAAATTCAAAACATCGAATTTGTTGTTTTTTAGTTTTTGGCCTGTTTTCGAACTGTTTTTGTTCCTACCGATTCTGTTGTAGAAAATAATGAGGAATCTGGATCCGATGTCAAAATCGGATGATTCCAAATTCTAGCCTCCGAATTCAGCGTTTAACCTTGGATTTTCAGCAATTTCAAGAAATTCTTCGGCCATGCCTTAAATTCCTAGGCTATGACTCAACTTTCTTGGCCATGCCTGAAAATCCCCGGTCATATACCTGAAGATTAACGGCCATGCCTTAAATTTTTCGTGCATGCCTTCAGATTGCTTTGTTACTCTCCGCTCGTTGGACACAGCGTGTATGGAGATTCTTGTTTTGTTTTATGTATGTGCTCTGTGTGTGTTCGTTTGGGTGGACCTAAAATCGGACTCTTCCCAGCAAAGAAATTTCTATAATGGGAGTGCACATTTCGTGGTACGATTAAACATTAGGACTAAATGTCAAATGTGATACTATACAGCGCCTTGGTGGTGAAAAATACCAAGTACATATGAGATTAAGTCTTGTAAACAGGTCAGATTCAGGTCCACCTGACCTGAACTTGAATGCAACCTGAACTGAGTCAACCTAATCAGGTTTCAGGTTCACCTGAATCTTTCTGGTGTAAAGTGCGATTTTGTGTTTCTTACAAGTTTTGAGATTTTCTAGGACTTTTTGAAAAAAAATTAAAAATTTTAATTTTTTTGTAAACGGTCTTAGAAACTATCAAAACGTGTAAGATACACAAAATCATACTTTACCCCAGGACGATTCAGGTCGACCTGTATAGGTTGATTCAGTTCAGGTTGCATTCATGTTTAGGTCAACCTGATCAGGTTTCACGTTAACCTGACCCGATGACAAGACGTATATATGAGATGACTGAAGACCTTTGTTTTGCTTACGCAGTGCATTTTCTAGGTCCAGGAGTAACCAATCTGCGGCCGTTCCCAAGAACCCATGCTGTAAGAGAACCGGGAAAAGTAACGGCCTAATTTTACACGCTGTATGCTGGATGCGAAATAGCGTGAGAAGGTAGCCATCCTCTGTGCGGACCGTATGCGTCTTCACATCAAATGGCCCACCACCCCTCCGAACTAATTCCGGCTAATTCCATCAAAAACAAACAAAAACACACAGATGTCTTCATATAGTTTTGTTTACCCAAGTGTCAAAGTTGGCAACTCTTACATTAATGGACGTTTGAGCGGGGTTTTCAAACTCCCCGTTGGCCCCTTCTCAAGTCTATAACAACAATTAAAATAAATATGCATTACGTACATACCACTTTCATGTGAATGCTCCCATCCTTCTGTGAGTTAGGCTTGTGGAGGGATGCTATCGGGGGGGAACACTCATTGGAGTAGACCGGACCGTGTTTGAAGGTTTTAGTCGTTACATTCATCATGGCTCCTCGTTGTTGGAATTTTTTTGTAACCGTGGTAATGGTAAAGGGTTGGCGAACGATCATAGGCACAAACAAGGAAGATTTCTCATCTGCTCTAGACAAGATGACGCCTCTCACTTCTCCTCCTGTTGTTGTTCCTCCAACCGGATTAAGAAGACAGAGTTGAAAAAATTGATAAATGAGGAACACGGAAATGAGTTTGAAGACAAAATATGGCCATTGAAGACTTGTCAAGTCCATCCATCTGAATCTAGCACACGTCATTTTGAGCATGTTCGTATGATGAAACGGGAAAGTTATCTGTCCAAAGCCTTCCACCCTTTCCCACAATCCAAATCCCAAAAATTAGTATACAATTGTTGGAATATATATCATAGTCATCCGTACTGACTGATCAAATACATTTCGTTCATTCGGTTCAGCAACCCTGATCACCATCAATGCTAAAGCACTCACATCGTTCTCTTTTGTTCTAATATGCAGCTGCTACTCAAAATTCCGCATCTAAGCGACAACGAACTGCATAGATAATTCCTAAATTCTCAAAAAATAGATTGGGACTATCAATGTATTCTGATGCTTCTGTTTCCCTTCAGCTTTCCATTAACCAACTTTTGTTTTGACAAAATTATAAAATCATTTGTTCTTTAGTCCACAGGAAATTAATGAAACGTTCCTATTGTGCTGGTGTTTCTTTTTTAGGCTGACTAAATTTGTTTGTATATTTGAAATTGGATATTATATTATATTTGAAGTTCAAGTCGGCGGGAAACGTCGTTGTGTGAATCATGATGTTCCGGCTGTCAAGTACTGGATATGTGAAATTGCGACTCAGTATCCTATTGATATTGTCCATCACACTCCTTATGATTGTGATTGTGAACCACGCACAAGGCGAGTACTGTCGCGGACTTGGACTCCTCTCCAGCCAAGTTATGTATATGGAGGTAAATGGGGTGGTAAGAACTTGAATCACACTCTCTTCTTATAATTATGTAAATCGCATACAAATCTTCCACACATCTATATCTAAACCCCCTTATATATTATGGACCTGTCTGTCTGTATGTCTGTCTGTCTGTCTATCTGTAACGCTATTTTAAGAGAACGGTAAGAGATAGAAACATGAATCCTTTTGCATCATATAGGTCCGGGGTCAGGTACTCTAAATAGGAAATGGGGGCCGTGGGGGCGGGGTATGGGGGTCAGGGGGGTCAAATGTGCAAAAGATTGTCAAAAACGCGATTCACACAATTTGTAACATGTTGGTTGAAAAACATTTTTTGACCTCTCCCCACCCATATGACCCCTCTGTGACCCCTCACGGGGTAATGTGAGACTTTGTATTGGTCGGGTGTGGTACGACCATATAAGACGTTTATAGACATTTTTGGGGCAACTTGAGACTTCACATGAGATTCCGGTACTGCGACAAAATTTATGCCATGGGAAGACGTTTGATGCTACTTTAAGCAATTTCAAGGGGTTTGTTGTCATGTTCTAACGCCCACCCTCACCAGACTTTCACCAATGATTCTGAATGTATTGACTGACAAAAGTTAAGTTGTGTTTCAATATCAGGTATATTTAACACAGCTACCCATGTTTCCTGAGGAAGACAGCATTGTCTAACGTCAGTATATAGCCCGGTCGTGAAGAATTTAATTTCGGATATCTGAATAATCCAAGATGAACGTGTGGAAAAGATTCATTTACCACTAAATTAAAGTCAATCGATATGACTTTGAGGGACAACAAATGCTTGGGAAACCGGGACCAAATTTTGATGAAAGAATGCAACGCAGACAGCCACACAGACAAAATCCGCCGTGTGGACGGCGGGTCTTTTTCTAGTATCTACATATGTTGGAGTTCAATAGTCTCTTTGATATTTTTTCCGTTTTTTCTCCGTAAAATTAGATAGTCATAAATTTGACGCTATAAATTTGAAGATAGAGGATTGTGTTTTTATATGTCAAACTACACAAACCACGGAAGCTCTAAGAGGAATAAACAGCTCGTCTATCATTTGTGATTTCCACAATGTGTGAGGTGACAAGTACATGAACATATTGAGGCATGGTATAGTTTTCCCGGGGCAGCTGGGGCACATATAAAAAACACAGCCATATACAGCGCCGGGTCCTCATAGGACAAATGTATATTTGCTGCATCTCTCCAAGCTCTCTTCTGGTTCAGAAAAAGCATACATATATTTTCATATTCCATTGTGTTGTGTGCGGGTTAAAATTAAAAATCCGTGTACACGAAGTGTCTAAACCATCAGGGAGCGGAGCATAACAAAAATCTGAAGGCATGGCCAGGAGTTTTCTTTACATTGCTCAAAATCCAGGGTAAAAAGGCCGAATTTGAGGATTTATTCAATTTTAACATTGAATTTGTGTCTGACCGTTTTTTCCATATGTTTAACATTTTATATATAGGCCAAAGGTCCAAGATGTGCCAGTTTATGTAGAAACTATACCTGCCAATCCTACACCTTCCGAACCTGTCAATGCCTTTTTTATGACGAGGACACCATCGGGGTTTTTAATGAAATAAAAGAATGCCCACGACAAAGTCGGTGCACGTGTATCTTGTAGACGACAACTTTGGTACACGTGTTTTTTTGGGGGCAGACTCATCAGACTCGGCCCTCAATTATAGAACAAGAGGTATAGTGGAAACATGAAAATAAACGATAGAAATGACTTTAGAGTGACAAAATGTGTTTTTATTTATATTAATGTATACATCCTGCATGTTCAACACACTCAGTTCAGAACGTTGAATTAACGTTGAAATTTTGTTGTTTTGACGAAAAATACGGAAAAACCAACAGTATTCACGGTAAAAAAGGCCTTACATTTTTTTACGCTTGTTTCAACGTTTTTTTGCGTCAAACTAACAATATCTTTGTTAAAACAAAGTTAATTTTGTTCAAATCAACCAAAAATAACGTTGTTTTAACGCAATATACGATAGGACCGAAATTACAATTTATTTAACGTTCTCGAATTGAGTGTGCAAGTAGGCATCTCATTTCAACATGAAACATTGAACGCTATATAAATTTGAACACACATAATTGTATGTTTATGTCAAACTATATAATAGACAAACCAGAAGCTCGAAGAACAATAAACAGCTCCTCTGTATCATTTGTGATCTCCACAATATGTGAGGTGACAAGTATATACATAAACATGATCAGCCTGAGGCATTGTAGTTTTTGCGGGGCACAGTTGGGGCACCTAAAAAACACAGCTATACAGCGCCGAGTCCTCAGGACAAATATATATTTGCTGCATCACTCCGCGGGCACAGGCTATAAAGGAGGAGTCTAAACCAAAAATTCCCGGTAAGCCGGAAAGGTTACTCATATGCAAATTTGTTAGGTGAAATTAAAAATCCATGTACAACAAAAGCGTCCAAACCAGGGAGTGGAGCATAACAAAAAATCTGAAGGCATGGCCAGAAGTTTTCTTTACACTGCTCAAAATCCAAGGTAAAAAAAGCCGAATTTGCCAATTTATCTTATTTTGACATTAAATTCGGATTTCTCGTGATTCTCCCTATATAGAAACAAATTTGCGACCAACCGACGGTCGTAATGTCGTCGCAATGGTCGGTTATCAGAAAAAATGGTCGCAACGTCGCACTTCCAATTTTGCGGTTTTGCCATTAAACTATTGGTCTCTTTCTCATCATCGCTTCAAGATTTCTCATATTTTCACTACAGAAATCCAAGGATTTTGGCTATTATCTGCCATGCGTATTTGTATATGCTGTATACTTGGAATTAGTACATTGAAATTGTGCTCTTTCCACTTAACTTGAATCCCGAAGGATTCCAAATGCTACATCCTCGGGAGTCGGAATAGAGAATCATCTTAATCAAGTTGCATTTGAATCCCGAAGGATTCCTGAGAGATTTCTGACTCGAGTAATCTGCTGGTTTCAGATCTAACCAGAATCGTATAAGGGAATCCCAATTGAAAAGCTCATATGCTAAGGGTATAGGGGGATATCCTTGGGATTCCTGCCAAACGACACAATTTGGATTCCGGACCATCTTTTCCCTCTTAAAGTGTATCGATCGCATCAAGGTTTTTCATTTTCACTAATATATATATCCTAGCGCTTAAAACCCGCAATGCGGGTTAATTATTTGTCTGTTTGTTTGTTTGTGAGTCAAAATATTGTTAGAGAATGATACATCTTAGAAACAAGATTAGTTTTTTCTGAGAGCCCAAGAAGAATAGTCGCCCTTGCCATCCTTATATCTAGCTAGACACCGGCCTTCTCACAAAAGGAATTATGGTTCCAGGATATATAGTAAGAAAATTGCTGGTTTGGCGGTTTCTTCCCGCCCAGAAACCGCCAATCAATTTGCCACCAGTTTCCATGCATTTTTCATCATCCACTCTCCAACAAAAAAAGAATCATGTTTGTAGCATGTCCCATACTAAAAGGCGATTTTAGCGGTTTTGGGGCGGGAACGACCCGCCCAATCAACTCCCCTTTAGTTTCCCAGCATTCCCTCATCAATCCCTTTCTATCAAAAAAAGAATTATAATTCTACAGTGTATAGTAAGGGAATGGCGGGTTGGGCGTTTTTTGGTGGGAAGGAGTCGTCGGATCCCGCCCAAAGTCGTCTCCCGTAATAAGGAGTCCCTACCGTTTTAAACAAAAAAATTTCACATCTCTAGCTCATTCCGTAATGAAATGGCGGTTTTGGCGGGTTTGGGGCGGGAAGCAGTCGACCAATCCCACCCAAACTCATTTCCCATACTTTGGAGCCGATTCTCTCTCAAACAAAAAAAAGATCAAGTCTCTAGCTCATTCCGGA
>JAIUND010003708.1:0-14733 GCA_034699125.1 Gisinianus flammeolus
GAGAGAGAGAGAGAGAGAGAGAGATGCATACCAATCCCAATTCTACGCACAAAACAACACACTCTTCTTCTCAATTCTCAATATTGGACTGTACTATCTGTATTGTCTAGTTGGGAATCACTGAATATGCCTCTGACCTCTGAGCACTTGAACACAAGCTTCTTTTACCAGCAGAAACATTAACATATACATTACATTAAATGCTATATGCATATAGAAATCCGTATAGACTGACGATGAGAGCTTTGGAGTTCTTTTGTGCATAAAACTTGCCCAAAAATTACCATATTATGCATACATGTATATAGTATATAGTATATATATATATACAGACAGATACACATGCAGCATGCAATAGTATGCATGAGTGAAATAACACCTGAAAATAAGTGAAGTGGGGACACATGTATATGCAGTGTAAGTGTATTATTATTACTAGTATTATATTATTATATGGATGCATATTCACGATCCACAATCCACAATAAATAGTTATAAGGCTTGTAGTTTGTATTGTACAATATACATATGAGAGTCTACATCTACATTCTACATGGAGACATGGAGTTGCCTTTCAAAGTAACAAATTCAAAACACACTCTGAGTGCAATGCATTCCTAATGACCACATAAAACAGCCTTAAGAGAGTCTCATTATTAGATATTACAAATCCCTTGGAAAGATAATGTAACATTGAGTTTTCTTCCCTCAAAAGTAGTCAGAACACGAGAGAGAGAGAGATTATTTTTGGTTTTGGTGTGTACTGTGGTGGACTGTGTCTTTTCCGGCCTAGCACAACAATCCAAAAAATCCAAATGGGCAATCCAGAATCCAGACCAGAATGGAGAGAGGAAAAAGAAAATGTTTGAGAAACATGTTGAATAGTTTGTTCTTTACAATTGAAAATTGACAAGTGACAAAAGTTACGAGTGCCAAATGCGAGTACATACAACTTTATTTTATTTTATGTACCAGTATATGTACAAGATAATAAACAACCAGGCAACTAACAAGGAGGAGGAGACAAAATATAGAGACAAAAGTTACTCCAAAAATCTAAAATGACAAAGAGACATCATCATCATCCTCGTTTTCATTGTCATCTGTCTCTACATCATCTACATGTATGGTCAGTCTGTCCATAATGTAAACATTGTTTTTCTGTTGTCACTCCGTGTAATTGTCATTGACATTGTCAAATGATTTTGTTGTCGTCTTCATATTGTCTTACATTACAAGTTTGACCGGTCAAACAAAAGACTCGTTTTCACACACAAAAAAGGATTCACTGACTCTCTCTCTCTCTTTCTCTCTCTCTCGTCCAAAAGTGCATGTTCCACTGCAATTAATTATGTAATTAGTTCTAATATTAGCCACGACCAACCAAACAAATAGACACTGTGAACTGAGAGTCTGATATGAACATGTTTTGTGGTGATTACTAGTTATATAGGTATTTTCTCTTTTAAAGGAAACACTAGACTAGAAAGAATACAAGTTATAGAAAAAGTGAGACATTAATTAGTATTCTATTAGGATTTAATACATTTCTCTGCTGTGAGTCTGAGGTAGTCAATTAAGGAACTTGTGGCACACATACGTTGACCATTCACTACAACTACACCACATTAGTTCCCATTCAAACAAATGAGTGTATAATTTGCACTAATTATAGTACTTGCAATAATCAGTCATTACTATTAATATTGTTTTCTTTTTTGCAGTGAATGTTCCTTAATAAAAGTTAATCATCTATAATCTATGCTCTGCAGTTTCTTGAAAAAAAGGGAATACTTTCATTCCTCTTCATTTTCATTGTATGGTATCGTATCGTATCCTACACATGCACAATATATGCATGAGTGTTTATTTGGATTTGGATAATATGTCAAGTGTAATGTAAAGGCCATTGAAGAGATGAAAGGTCAATGCTCAAACCACCGTCTCAAAACTCGAATATGTATAAGGGACACATTTCATATTATTTATCGAATATACATATATAGCTCCTGGACAGTTTTCTTCTACATGAGGTTTTAGTGGCGAGTGAGCAAAAAGGGATAAAAAGTGTATATACACGAAAGAAAAGAAAAAATGGGCAACTGGTGGAGGATTAAAAGAGTCACCGAGTACAGTGAGGAAAAGAAAATGTGAAAAAGACCAAGGACCGAAGCGAAGAAAAAAGGACACGGAAGGAAGAGAGAGAGAGAGAAAAAAACTCTCATATATACACACGCATTGAAAATACAGGGTTCCCATAACAATGAATGTGAACGTGAAAGTGAAATTCTATTTTAGTTTTTGATATTTTACAGCATGTAGAGTGCAGAGTCTGTAGTGTGTGTGTGTGTACATATTTACACAATAGTACACATTAATTTATTGCTATACATTTAAATATTACTACAATATACTTGGTCATCCATACTCTAATATAAATATGGCTACAAATCGTGGATGGCGTTGACTTCAAACTTTAAATGTGTACACAAACTTACTTACAGACTTTGCCTCCTTCTTTTCTTTATAGGATTTTTTCAAGTGTCGTTTCGGTAAGAGGATGGCCAAACTCAAATGACAGTTTATCTACATATTTTATGTGTATTTACAAATACTTTTTGTATTGTCTACCTCAGGATGTAATTATTATTATTATTATTGTTCTTGCAACATAAATATTTCAATTTTAAATATTATTGAAACCTGATCTAAGGGATTTTACCACGAAAGTTGAGCACGATAATTTGGCTTGCTAGACATAAAAATGAAATGAAATTACGAAATTACCAGAAAGACAAAAGATATGGTTTGTAATGTAATTGATAGTCACTGACGATGAGACGACGACGAGGACGACAGTCTCAGTTTGTCACGAAACTGCATAAAGTTAAAATCCAAGCTTACTAGTAATATAGTATTTACTATTACATTTTGAAATTTTGTAATGTAATGTAAAAAAGTTTTTACGCAATAAACAAATGTGGTTCATTTCCTCATGGGTTCATTCTAAAAAAAAGTATATATACAATAAATGGCATTTATTGTATATTGCACTGATCTGTTCTGTTCAATTCATTGGTCTTTTCCGCCTCTTCAAAATCGGTTGGAGCTTTTCTTTTCGCTCTTTTAGAAGGTAAAAGTGTGGAAATTGAAATTGAAAATGAAAGCGAAAACGAAGGGCCTGAAGTGGAAACGAGGGATTTACTACGTACAATGTATGTATACATACAGATATATCATGAGCAATGATTATTTCAGGGTCAAAACAGGGGCAAGGGCAATTTGGGCATTTTATCTGTTTCTAAATTCAGGGTCATTTAAAAATCATTTGACATTGTCAGGGTCCCTTTGAGTGACTCTGGCAGACCTGTTGACATATATGTGTGATCAGTTCCTTTTCATCCTATCCAATAAGGACTTTGTCTGCCGACAAATCATCCCGTGTCATCATTCTATAATAAACTAATAATTATGAAATATATACTTACTTTGTAAAATACCTATATGTGTATATAATATGACATATCATGTACTCTTATTGCATGGCAACTCGATACCCAGACCCTCATCTCATATACACTAATATACAGACAGGTATTTATGTATTTATACAGATATTGGGTATGAAAAATGAAAACGATCCCGTTTGTCTTTCTAGTTCTGTTCTGACGATGAGAGTGACCTAAAGCAGGTATTACAAGTTACAAATACACACATGTCCACATCTTTCCCATTTAGCCTCTCCAATATATATAGTAAAAAAATGTAAACTCAATTATATAATGACGATCTTGTACTTGGACTGCACATTCAAACTAATTTAACTTAACTTTCTTATATCGTACTTGATTGCAACAAGATGCAACTGTAAATTCTTGACGCGAAATTCACAGGCGAGTTTTTTGTTTTTTACAGCATGTACGGATAAAAAAACTCTTTCTTATCTAAACAGTAAAGTGTGCATCATCTACAATATGTATATGAATTCTCGTTACATAATTCTCTCATTTGTTTACAATTGTCGTAATGTTCCCATTTACTCTTGATATATGTGTATGTAGGTACTAGCGATAGTGAAAAATAAAAGGAGGAAAAGGAAATCACCGGCCAACCAGTGAGTTTGACTTTCATTCCGTGTTATATAAAAGTGACTAACGGGACCGTCTTTAGAGGGATTGCCCACCATGAATATTGAACCTAGTTACATACGACATGCTTTAACAAAAGAGTAAATGGACATTCATCTCTCCATCCCCATTGCTTGTTTCCTGCAAGGAAACACGATGCCAATTATCCACAATCTATCATTATGAGGAGGATGATGATGATGACGGAAGACGGAAGATGAGAAAGATTTATAACCGTTTATTCTCACTTCTTTTCTTTTCCATTTCAATCTAGCACTATGAACCATGTATAACACCCAGCCGCAGACACCACACACCGAACATTGAGTAACAGTGAATTTTTTTTTATCAGTTGATCACGCAAGGTGTTTTCACCGACAACGACAACCATCAAATATTGAACGTGAGGAGGGCAAAGTCCATTTGATTTCCATTTCAATACCCATTGTGTACAAAGAATTAATTCTCACTGCATGTCTATATGTATCGTACATGTACATTAGTATGGTCAAACTTGAACTTGGACTCTGACTCTGACAAGAACACTCTCTGTGATGAATTCTTTATTTGTATTCCTATTTTGTCTCGTACATATTTATATCCGTATGGAGTAAGAGCAAATACGGATGTATATCCTATCTAAATCCTAAATCTATATACAATCTATAATAGAGTACAGTCCACAAATCATTTCACAGTATACTCAACCATTTAACAACTACTCAAACATCAAAGACAGACTCTCTGCATGTACATTTATCATATTATATTGAAATAACTATAGGTAAGGAAATGGAAGTGTGTGTGAGAGTGAGAGAGAGAGAGAGAAAGAGAGAGAAAGAGAGAGACAGACAGACAGACAGACAGAGAGAGAGAGAGGCCAAACAAATGGAAAAGGGATACTCGGGCATTGACCCGTAGCTTACGGTACTAGGCAATCAGGGGTCCCTCAAGTTGAAGTTTACTTTATTCTTTTTGGTACATATATTATTTGTAGGATGTTCAAAGAAGAAGATGGGTAGACAGAAAGAGAGAGAGAGAGAGAGAGAGACGAGCACAAGTCTTGCTCAAGTTTTTCCGATGAGGGTTTTCCTTAGTATTATATTCACTCAACGTCGTCTCTGAGCTATGCGGCACAACACACACACACACAGACAATAACAATGCAACTCAGATCGCATCGAGCTCTCGGTAAAAAAAACCAGCTGTATACGTACACGTATAAGTACGAGGTGTATACGGGATGAATAAAAGCGAAGAGAGAATAGAATGATGTTTCCATTCCTCACCACGACTCTCTCTCTCTCTCTCTCTTCATGATTATTATTACATCATATCAAATCACCTTGTATTTGTACAGATATACACTTTCATCTGTACGGTATGTATGTATATGCGGAGATATGTTTATTTGTTTGTGTGAGTGAAGAGAGAAGAGACGAAGCAACAACTTCCTGCTGGCTCCTACCACCCTCACTTTTCTCCTTTCTATTTCCTAGTCCTAGACACACAACTTATTACAGTTACATGAATCACAATTACTCACATGATGCCCAAAGTGAACAAACGGTTATTCCTCTACTCATTTTTCTACTTGAAACGTGTCCAAATAAATTTCAATAGATTTGTGATGTTGATGATGATGATGCTGCTGCTGCTGCTGCTTTTTTCTGCTTCTTCATCTTCTGAGCTCATCTTATTTTTTGAGAAAAGCGTATATCCATGTGTACGGTATACGTATACTATTACTTGTACTTGTACTTGTAATAGTAAATCCAGATGGATTTGAGAGCACACAAAAAAAATTATTTTGTCTATACATGCTGAGTAAAAAGTAGACATCTCAAACATCAATGGGTTGATGTACATAAGATATACTTAGTTTGTAGTTGGTTCATGTTCGGAGTGTTGAGCGTGAGTTTAAAAGAAATGAAAATACGATCTACCTCAACAGACTCTGCATTTTTCTTTTTCTTCCTCGTCTCTCAATCTCAAAATGTAACAGTCGTGTACTGGTAGTGTGGATGTCTACAATGTACTTACAATGTGTACATTGTACACTCTGTGACCGTAAACTTTTTACCTACGTCAAAGTAACGTCTAAAATGTCCTGAGATTTGAGAATGAAAATGAATGAGTTTAGAGAGAGAACCTTTTACTTCCTTCTTAATTATTTCATACGCAAAGAAATTCATCAGTAACCTTCATTATCCGTATACCTTTCCAAAATTTACTTTACGGCACAAGATGATATTTGCTGTATCATCGCATTTCGTTTTCTCAGTTCGGTTTCAATCTCAACTTTTATAAATAAAAAGAAATACCCTTCATCAATCCAATTCTACGTACATTGAAAACCTCCTCATTTGAACATCATGGATCTTGATTTTCCCAAAATTACATTGAAAAATAGCAAATAGGAAACGACATTACATTAATTGATAAGTAATACATGGAGTGGATATAGCAATGGGGAAAATGAACGAGAAAGTTCAAGATTATAATATGTGGTACGGGTAAATGTATGTAAATCTGTAACCATAAATATGTATACATACAGACATTGTTGTATAGTTGTTAACTGTGAGAAATTAAATTAAAAGTAAAATATAAAGAATGAACTACATATATAGAAAAGAGGAAAGGGGAAGAAGGGAATATGTATGAGTATATTATAATATTATAATTATATATACGTATATGTATATCTACACACAAATGACTTATGATATGTGGGTTCAAATAAAATCATAATGATTGTGTTTGACTTTCGACTTTTGAGAGAGAGAGAGAGAGAGAGACAGAAGAGAAAAAAAGGGGGAAGAGTAAAAGCAATACAAAAACACTTGAGTTTTTCCCGTTTTGAGTTGAATGTCCGCAATCAAATGATGCCAATATAGAGAGATGGATAGGCATTAGGCAGACAGAGTGGAGATATGAGAGAGAGGCAGTTGAGCTACTGCTCTCATGTAAATTGTTCATATTTTCATTATAATGTAAATTCTAAGTCCTTAACAGTCTTGTACTTCCCTTTTTCCTCCTGTTTAACTCTCTTATCTCTTCTACAGATACCTATCTGTGCAGTGCACATATATAAATATATATACAAATGGGGGTAAACTATTTACTATATATATATATAGTAATAATAATTATACATCATAAAATTATAGTATATAATATGGTAAATAAATTATGATATATATAATAATATACATATACATTATACGTAGTGGATGGAGGGGAAAGGGTTTTAACTTTACCACCATCTAAACTGGCCTAGAGATGAATACGATGACGAGTGCCCTCATCATATGGCACATGACACTGACTACTCAACGGTCAAGTTCTTGATTCTTCCATATGATAATTGTCTACTACATGCTACATGTATCGTACCTGTGCGTGTATGTATCCGAGGTTGAAATCCATGTAAATGCAAACTGCAATAAGAAAATGTATTCAATTATTATCTAGCAACTTTTGCTAGTACAATGTACATACACAATTTACAATTTACAATTTACACACTACTATATACACACACACACATTACACACTCACACTCACTTGTCAGAGTAATAAAAAGAAATTCTGCTTTCATTAGTTTCAAAGTTTCAAGTCGTTCAAAAGGAGAGTGTCGTTTCGTATTAAAATTACTACATGACAATTTATGTAATAGTAAAAATGTTACAGCATTTCCTAAGAAGCTACAAGCTACCTATCAATATGCATGGAATGATATAAAATCATCTTCAGTTTATACAGGAACACGTTAAAAAGTTAAAGTTAACTTTTGATGATATAGGAGTCATCTGAGCATCAGAGTGTTGAGTGTTGTCTCATGATGATTAGCATGATGAATGAAGTTTAGTACACACGTTTACATACATACCTACGTCCACATTACAGATACTTGTAAGTATTTATACAGATGTACAAGAGAAAGAGAAAAAGCAAGAGCAAAAAGAACGTGCATTGTTCAAAACTTGCAGTCTCTATATACTCTCTTTTACTCTCTGAGATCTCTGAGACTGCCTTGGTCTTCTTCTTTTTATCTTTATCTCATCCTATTCTTCTTTTCTCTCTCTCAATATATATTGCTGATGGCTTTGCAAGTTGTTGGCGGAATGTTTGGTTGTTGGAGTGCAAAAACCTGAGAGACGACAAGTCCAACCAACCAATATTCTATTATTCTATATAGTATATATTATGGTAGGGGCTCGTTAGCAGTATATACAGATAGAATAGTATATACATGTACCATTGGTATACCTATATCTGTATAATATAATCAGACGACTGATTTACGAAGCAAAATCATCACCATAGGCATATTACATCAGCGCTATATAACTTCTTTTTCTTCAACAGTCTAGTTTATCACGTTTCCCTTGAGCATTTCGTAGAGCCATGAGAATCTCCTCGTACGGAAGTCTCTTTTGCAAATAAAGTTTATTCCTCTTTAGCCTATATTCGCAAACACCGTCATCATCATTCCCATCCCACCTGACTTGATATGTACTTATCATGGGAGTGGTGTATACCTATCATATATGTATAGGGAGAGACATACGATATACACACACATCTCTACTCTCTACATATTGCCACTACTATTTTACAATGCGTGCACAATCACATCTATGGAAACTTCAAGACAGGTGTCAACTGGCTGGATATAACAACGTTCTGATCTCTTGATTCTTCTTTCCTTCTTTTAAAATTTGATAATAAATACAGATTGTACGCACACACACACACATATACACAGAATCTATAAATGGTACAGAGTATACTCTCGTCGCATGTACATAATATCACATGAATAATTCATACATTGGTATATGCTGCATAACTATCTTCAATTTGAAACGATGAGAATCCGTAATAAGTTCTTAACAAGTCATAAAATATTATTAAATGACTTTCTTTCTACACAGGTTGTTCTTATTCTGCTTTTAATATGGAACCTGCATGCTGACTTTTTGCATATAGAGCAAGCCGCATTAAGTCTAACTGAATGTATTGAAAGCGAAAATTTGTCTCAATCAAAACGGAGTCGATTGAGGTTAATTTTTTTTAGGATATACCATATATGTATATGTATATTTAGGTTCGCAAATGGCAATATTGAATCGTGTGAACCGAGAGTGAACTGATTGTGAGTGAACTGTAAAAATTGTTTAAACTAGATGAAACTGGAAACGATATATTTTTTTTTATAGAAAAGTAGTACAATACGAACATTGATTTCTGTTAATTGCTCTGATTTTTATGATTATTTCTGCTTTCTGAGCATTGTTTTTTTACGATTTCTGAATCTGATTATTCATGCAAGTAGACTAGAGAAATGAGCTTAATCTCATTATAATATATACACTTATTAACGCAATAGTCATGAATTCCAATGTACCTACTCATTTGCTTCCGACCTCTGCAACTATACACGAAGTATGTATATGTAAATGTGCCATGTCAATAAAATAAAATAAAATAAATTGTGATGTTGCAAGAATTTGTTTGAAATAATGAATTTAACTTATATGCCGAAAGGAAATGCAAAGGACTAGGTTAAGAAAAGCATGGGAATTGGAATCGTCGACATTTTACATCATGACAAATAAAATTTAGCAAACCATGTAAAAATTTAATTTAATTCATTCATAGATACTTTGCATTAGACTATACGTGTTCTTTTAAATCTGCAAGATGTATGAGAACTTCAAATTAATGTCATATTTATGGTTTATTCACTTAACTTTCGTTTCTTTGAAAAGTTGGATACTGCTAATAACTTTTGCCTAATTGCAATTTCGAACGAATAAAATACTTGGACTAAACCTCATTTACCCAGTATATTTTTCCCACGGTATCTATATCTATATGTAATGAATTCATTTAAACTCGAGTTTTATAGAAGATAAGTCAGCATGTTTTTTAAGGACATCTTTTTAATAACCTATGATTCAACCGCTCGGATATTCAGAGAAAGAAAAACGCAATATAAAATGTGTTTTTATGTATTATACGCAAATATTCAAATTTATTACAATTCTATTTTAGACAATTTTTTTTCAAAACGACTTCGCATTTTGGAAACATACGGAAACACTAATTTTTTTTTACAAATCCACCATTCAATTATTCTATTCATAAATTGATTAATTAATGAAAGAACGCATGGTACAGTCACAAGTGTAACAGTTCACAATAGAATCCAACACAAATGAAAATCAAATTTTAATGGAATAAGAGAATAAGAGAGAACATTTTCCGGTATTACGATTGAAGTTTAGTTGATTGTTTCGAAACAATTAAAATTGTTCACCAAAGAAATGGTTTGCCAGGGCCAAAACCGGTACTCCTGTGGGTGCCACTGGGTAGTCTCCAGCTGAGCCAGCAATATCAAAATGGGAATATTTCAATGGCTGAGTACTATCGATTCCATGTTTTTCTAATCCAGAAGCCTCAATCATAAAGGCGGCAGGGAATTGATGACCTCGAGGAGTTCGGCTGGAAGCAGCATTATTGCATTGTAGCAAATCTTCACCTTCTGCGGAGCTACGAGTGAAATTGAAATCTTCACGTCGCAGTGTGCTAATTTCCAACATATCTCCAAGAGCTTCTCCTGCTGCTTGAATTTGGGAAGCAAATTTTTCCTTTTGAGCAGGTCCATTATCAAGTACAATCTAGTAATATGAAAACAAAAATGAAAAAAAGTTTTAATTTCGGAAATACTTTGATAATGTTTTGAAACAAAATCCTGTACTATTTTATACATATCGGTGCCTGAATGCAACAATAATAATTATTATTATAACTTTTATTTGACATGGGCCAGGAACCCTTGCAATTTAAACTGAATGTAACAATAAACGTACGGAATACGGTCCAACAGCAAGAACGGCGTGTCCAGTTAAGGTGGCAATAGTGAATAAATGTGGATTTACGGCTGTTAAAGCTTCTTCCTTGAGCTGTGAAATTGGAAAACAAGAAAAGACAATGAACAACTATTCGGATTTAGTGGCGAAAAGAGGATACTATCATATAAAACTCTTGATTTGTTTATTCATGACCTAGGAATTTTATATTGTATTGAAGTGTAAATCCTATACCTTGCACAAAACATCGGTCATGACCATACGACCTTCTGCATCTGTATTTCCAATGCGAACAACTTTACCAGCTCGGCTTACAATGACCTCATCAGCCACATAACCTGCCGGATTAAAATAAAGATTATTATGTCAATATTTGATATGAAGAAAGTACTTTGCTTCTTGTGCGCTTCATACATTCAATGACTTTATGCCGTTTTAAAAAAAATAAAAATAAAAACAAAGTTACATTCTTCTCCAACGCTGTTACGGGCGATGGCGAGTCCTCCAATAGCTTTGATGCCCTTAGGACGAAGGCTTGCAAGAACCTGGAATAATCCAACGACTGCAGCAGCTCCACATTTGTCTCGTGACATACCAGCCATGATACCTCCAGCCTTGATATCAGCACCACCGGTATCGTAAGTGATTCCCTTACCACATGGTAATAAAGTCTTGGTAATAGGACCCTCGCCTGTGTATGTCAAGTACACGATGCGTCCTTCGTGACGTTCAACAACTAGAAATGAATTGAAATGAATTGAATTGAATTGAATTGAATTGAATTGAATTGAATTGAATTGATTAACTTAATATCTCAGATTTGTATTTTAAAGCACTACAATTGCTGATACATACTAATTTTGAAAATATTAAAGGTCTTACCGCTAGCTGCCCTATCAACGGCTGCAAACAGAGGGTACTCTTTTTCGAAAACCTTTCGGTTGGAAATAACCTCAACTTTGACGCTAGTATTGGTGAAAAGTTCTTGAACGTAGTTGGCAAAATTTGGTGGTGACATTCTCTCTGGATCCCCACCTCCAAGATCACGTGCAGCGTATCTGTATTAGGGTCACAAAATAAAAAATGTATATCTGTAACATAATCCACAACATGCCAAGTTACAATAAGTAATAGTCATTCATAATTCATGATGAATATAGTAACTCACAGGCCACTTTCAAGCGCGGTAGCAAGCTCAAGTGTTTTCTTAAGTTCACGCTCATTTTGTCCAAAGACTCCCAATTCCTTTACCTATTAAGTACATATTAATGAAGGAAATAGATCCATGAGAATGAAATTTAAAAAATCATATACTGAAAATGTGTATGTACGTACGTATAGAGAAAAATTTACTTTTCATTATATTTACCTTTGTTGCTGCAGCTGGACGGTTTTCTCTGAATTGCAATGGGGAGTAAAGTGCTTCTAAAGCTCCCAGAACAGATACTAAAGTAGCGTTCTTAAATTGGTTATCCGGAACAACTACCAACAGTGGAGTTGAGGACCCAGCAGCTATAGCTCTATAAATATCAAAAGTTATTATGGTTTCAGAGGGACAAAGCAACTAATATATAACTTTAAATGGCACTTTGTGTTTAGGCTATTGGTGCCTAACCGTCATTTAACACGTTAATAAAGTTTATTCAATTCAATTCAATAATACGACTATTAAATCGAAGGGAGACTCGATCCAGGTTATTCTCTTTACCTTTTGACTCCCTTTATAGCCGCATCAGAATATCGTCTAACATCATCGTAATCCCGATTGAGTGGACCAGTTGGTTGGTAAACAAGTCTCTTCGCTGGCAAATCAATTGGCAACACTCCACCATCTTTAGCTAAAGCAGCATCAACCTCGGTATGTTTTGTCAACAACGCCGCAAAGTCAGAATTTACACTTTTGACCGCATCCGTTTGAGAAGCAATCAAGATAATGCTGTCATATTTTCCATCAGACAGGGACGAAGTCTGAGACAGGGGAGCGGCGATTCTAAGCTTGCTGTAAAACATGGAAAAAATAAACAAAAGAATACATTAGATATAATTATATCCTATATGCTCTGTATGGAAAAGTTTTTTGATGGAATTAACCTTTGTAATTTGTTCAAACAATTATTCTCTTATCTATGAACCACACTAGAAAAGACACACACGTGACACTGTCATGATGACAGTGAAATCTTGAAGTTGTCGAGACTAGAAATATTCACCCCTTGTAAAATGAAATATCTGTTGACTCAAATGGGCAGTACATGTATGTTTACAATATAGCTTTCGAGTTTTACAAAAAATCATTTGTTTAATCAATTTGATAGATGATAAGCAAATAAACATGTATTTCATCACATAATGATAAAGCCTAAATAAACCCTAGCACATACTGAGGCGTAAAAGAATGTAGAGAGTAATAAACATAATATTTCAAATAATATTGTGATATATTGTAAAATGGAAACAAGAAAGAAAATAAGTACACCTCTTTGACTTTCAAATTGAAATTACTTTTGCATAAGAAGCAAAAATGTAATTTTAATTATTTTTTGAGATGTATACGATACAAATATGTCATATATACAATGTGTAAAATATATACTTTAACTTTGCAGTTAAAATATGAATGTACATAGTATGTGTATACACATACACACACGAGGAAAAATCAGGAGAAAAACGCCCCTCTTCACTCTTAAATACGAGGATAGAAAAGATGATTGAATTTTGACAGGTCAGCGAATTTTATCAAAATATGTTCATATATACTATGTTGTAATTTACTTATACAACTAAATGTACCTACACAATTAATACACAATAAAAAGGTATATTTACTTATACTTGTATATCATATTATACGTACCTCGGATTTGAAGACATGGCTTGACTTCGAATTCCAACAATACTGGAGGACTTCTTGAAATGAAATGAAATGACAGCAGCAAATGTTCTAGTAGTAGTTTGTTTCAAGGACCTGAAAAAATATATATATTCAATGTCACTCTGTATTAAACTGGATAGCAACGGATAATCTAATCTATACGAGTATATGACAGGCAATTCGTTCGTTCGTTCGTTCGTTGAACAACTATTACACAAAAGTAATTCTCCAAGTTTCTTACAGCCCTACCAGAGTAAACATTTCCCTTCACTCTCAGACTCAATGCAAAATAATGTGCTATACAGGAAAACTATTATTATGTAAGTACGTATATCAAAATTAAATTGATACTCTACGTGGCAATAAGATTGTAATAATACAATACAAAAATGTACTTATGACCGCTATCAAGTTTGTTGAACACAGAGTTTTTAGGTCTTTGATCTCTCGGATCTATTCAAGGAGGTCTACGCTGCCGGTTAGAGCATTTTCAAACTTTTTGCCGGAGATTAGATAACAAAAAAAAAACTCATCGACCACACGTTTTATGCACAATTAAAATTCAATTATTGAAATAATTACTTTTTATCACTGAATATAAAGTGACACTTTAATGTAATAATTGTATCCTGTTCAAGTACTTTTAATGAAAACTATTGTTTGAATCACAAATCAAATCATCAATTTCAATCGTTTTATTTATTTTGTGAAGATTTTTTTTTTTTTTTAAAGAGCAGTCCAAGTTTTTAACAGGCGCATTTGCATTGACCGTGTTTTGTTAAAATAGTTCATTGTTATTTTAAGTCAAATTAGATCAGCCACTTTTTCTGATTGTAATAATGGCAGA
>JAIUND010003709.1:0-14732 GCA_034699125.1 Gisinianus flammeolus
TTGAAAAAGATTGTTGATTGAAATAATTGTTACTAGGAATTTGTTCTTCGTCGGTAGAATTATAATTTAAATGATCCCGGGTAAATAAGGTCTCTCCTCTGTTTCGATAAAATTCCTTTCTCATCTTGTCCATACTATAAGAATCACATGTTGAATAGAGTATCAAGCTGTGGAATTTTATCTGGTCCGAGGTTTTCTAAAAAGCTTAAAATCGGAAAACAAGTCAATCAATCTTCCAAACATATATAATAATGTTTAGAGTAGAGAGAACGATCATCAGATTTGTGGGAACTATCCACATTATCCTTTGGAGAGCAACACATGTGCCGATAGAGGCAAGTCGAGTGAAATTAAAACAACAATAGTGGAATACTACAAGATTGGTAATCTTTTGGATACAGCAAAAAACAATGTCAAGTATTTTGTTGAAAGGAGCGGAGACGGAAGAAATATGACCGTGAGAGAGTTAAAAGAATCGGATGAGGGTGGGCTGGTTTACGGGGCTAGGTTTTGTGACGGATTATGTATAATAGGTAAGTAATAAAGATCTTATTGTATAATTTGGTACGTTTTCGTCTTATTGAGACGATTTTGTCTTATTTAGTACACTTATTTAGTACACTTTTGTACGATTGAATCGTACAAAACCGTCTCATATGAGACGATTTCGTACTATTACAATTTTATGAAATTTGGAACGGATTAAATTCCCGAGAATTGGGGGTGGACCCGAAAAGAATATGACTAGTTGTATTAAATAGAGTACGTAAAAATCTACAAATTCATCGTTGCTAATTAAAATTCATCGTGGCTAGGGCGAGCTACAATTAATTTTTAAAATGTCAAAAATAAAGGCAAAAACGTGTCAATTTTTTTTGTGTTTTCTGTAGATGCAACAACAGTATTTGAAACCGTTGAAGATGCATTTATAAAAAATATGGTGAAGTCGTTGATCCAAACGGATAAGAAAAAGAAAAAACAGAAAACGGTAATAATATATTTCATTGGACTCTTGATACATGAAATCTATATAGAGAATCTTGTGAACTTTGCACTATATACACCGGATTTAATTATCATCATCAAAGTACTGAACAAAAAATATATATTTAAAGTTTATTTCTACTTGGTAAAAAAAAGAACTGAATCATGAATTGAACATAGATTTTAAACAATTGTTTAGAATATGTGAAATTAATCAAGAACCAGCATTTATTGCTCTTCTTAATCGTCAGGGAAGGAGAGAATACGAATTATTTTTTTATATATAATCCACAGTGTCCAATAAAAATAAAGTTATTATTATTGCAGTTCTGCAAAAAAAAGGTGGTTACACATAATATTTAGTAGTATATAGTTTTAGTTCCTCGTTTGATTTTGCGTTTATTTTTTTGTTCCTTTATATAAAAAAATGTATGGATATATCTTCTATTTATAAGTATATAGCCATTTATCCTCTGATAAAATCAAAAAGAGAAATAGAAAACCAATTAAAACTAAATTTCTATACATTAGAACTACTAAAACAAACAGAAATCTTAGAGCGATTCAATTTAGAGATTAGACAATAATAATACAGAGATTAGACAATAATAATATAGAGATTAGACAATAATAATATAGAGATTAGACAATAATAATATAGAATTTAGAAGGAAGTGTTGTTGTGGGGCTTTTTGTTGACCTTTTGTCTCTGTTGTGACTTAAATTAAAATGGAGAATAGGTGAACCGTTTGAAGAGATATTGAAATGCTTCATATGTAAAAGTAAAGGTAGTTTATAAACATTTTATATCCCGTCAATAAAAAATATTAACGGATTGTTTCTGGTTTCTTTTTCTATATATATTATCTCTCTTTCTGTCTCTCTCTCGTTGTGTCTATCTCTATATCACTGACAATTGTGTGCGTGTGTCCCTCAAAAAAAATCTCAATTATAATACTCCTCATATACCCTGAATGTGAACAAACAAAACAACAAAAAACTATTACAAAAAATAATGCTATACATAACCTCGGAATAACAATTGAAAAAATGATTATAATTCTTGTGCTTTAAAAAATTGAAAAATTCCATAGAAAACTGGAGTCGCTGCTGCACTCGGTCGAACTTGGATCGCGCAGGAAAGCGCAGGTGATGGTTGCGCCAATGTAGTGCTGCAGCTCATAGGGAGGGGTCTTCACCTGCTATCCGTATATGCTTTATTTAAGGCATCCGAGGACGTGTTAAAGCCTGCCCGCGCGTGGGTGAGAGCTCGTGACCCTTTGAACTTTTGTTCGGGAAATCTGTTCCCCCCAAGTTTGTCATTTGATGTTGCAGGTATTATGGTGAAAAACTCAAATTCAATTATAAAAGCCTTTGAAATTGGAAAACAAGACAAAAAAACAAATTCTGTGCGGACAGAGAAAATACTGATACAAATGTACACTTCTATGATTAGGCATTCTTCCCGGCCATATTTTATACAATTCTCAGTAGCTGAGTACTTGTTGCACATACTCAAATGTTAAATGATTTCTTTCTCTTTACAGTATATAAGCTTAGTTTTTTGTGGAGAATCTGCAATGAATTTAATTGTCGGCTCTGGATAGTTTTCTTTGGCAGAAAACAAAACTTTTTGAACCCAGTCGGAAAGAGATATTTTAATACTCATTTATTAGGTGCCCTCAAGTTGTAGCTATTATATAGTATATAGGGATTAGAATAATTATTTTAAATTTTGTATTCTTACTTGTGTTTGACAGAGAAACACTACAATTACGTTGCATGTGGAAGAAAAACGACAACTTTCTTTTATTAGCATTTGAGCTATTCATCACCAGTTTTAAACTCGTATTTAAGTGGTCTAGGTGTAAATTAAGACATTTTTCTTTATGTGTAGACACCATAAAACCTGGAAAAACCCTGCACTTCTTTGTAGTTGCATACATATGCAATCTGTGATGTTTATGACTTTATTTAATGGATCTCTCTCTTTTCTTCCCTCCTATAGGTGAGAAAATAATAATGTCAATTCTCCAAGAGAAGTGTCCACGTCCTCCCCAAGCTCTTCAACGGAATGTCGACGTCACTCCTCGCTACATGATCCTGGAGGAGCCATGCCCCTATCAGCCATACATTGACCAGGAGCTCGATCGACTCAAGTCCTATATCTCCGAGCATCCCGCAAACACAAGGAGGGTCACCAAAATGACACCTCGAAAGGCAGCTGCACTTAGGGCTTCACGTAGGGCTTCTGCTGCGAAGTCCAGAGAAAACATAAAGAGAAGTGGCGAGAAACCGTACAAATGTCTCCATCCTGGTTGTGCCTTTGCGTCTGCAAACTCGTGCAGTTTGTCGAATCATCAATTGGTTCACACCAAGGAAAAAAATTATTTTTGCTCCATTTGTAACAAAGGATTCGGACTGAAACACAACCTCACAAAACACATGAAGAGACACACAGCCCTTGAAGAATCTTCAATGTTAATCTAAAATGTAGTAGATCAACGAGATCTACATGTATAGTTTGATTGAGTTTATCCTGTGTAATTTAAAATTAGTAATTCCAAAAATCAAAAAGAAAGTCCAAAAATGGTTAAAAACTCACATTTTGTTTTAGTTTATTTAAAGTTCAATTATTCATTAGATAGAGAATTATTTTCGCAACAATAATTTTTCTTTTTCAGCATTTTCCATCTCAAATGATCATCGATCATCGCTGGAGGTGGGACTATATAAATCTTGCTCTGATCTCAAATTCCCCCTCATTCACTGGCTGATCATCGCTGGAAGTTCGTTAAAAGCAATCAACTCTACAATTATACCCCTGGCAACAAACTTGTTTCCGTCTTTTTCAATATTTCAAATTACAAAAGTGTTATAGTCATTAGGGCTTAATAGCCGTGTTCGGGCGGAGAAAATAAGACTGATTTGCAGATCTTAGTGCACTTACATATGTAAACGCATAACCGTCATTCAACACGTTAATAAAGTCAATTCAATTCAATTCAATTCAATTCAATGCCATATATCGTTTTTCTTAATAATTTTTGTCATCTGTGTAGTGATTCTCAAAATGCATTGCTCAATATTGCAATCACTAATTTCATTGCGAATTCAAATGTAATATATATATATTATATTATCAAATTAGATTAGATTTAGATTATCGTTAAATATATATATGTATGTGGACTAGTTTACTCAATATAACAATCTGCATAGTATACACAATATTATTTGCAAGTATCATGTACATTTTTTTTGATTAATTTGGGGTAAATTCATGAGATATAGCAATAGATTATTATTCAATTAAAAATGAGAGATTAATACTTTTGATTAAAAATCATTCACTCAAACATTTCCTTCGTGTGTCTATTTATGTGATTTTGTGAACATTTTTGTTCTGTCCACAGAAAAATACTGAAAAATTATTTTTCACGCTATGTAAATTCAACTCGATGATTAAATGTTGAAAATGTCGGCATTCCAATGATTCCAGATTGGAATAATTTCAATTAAATTTATTGAATATATAGTCTTCACCAAACTGTGCACTGTTTTTTGGGGAAATATTTGCCTCCTTCTTTACAAATATAAATAAAAGCATACGATAATCAAACAGATTATGCATATATCAGTAATATCCACAGTTCACATATATATATATAAATCATATGTATATAGTGCTATATTCTTAGGTAAATCTATATCATTCGTGAGTTAAATCAATATACCAACAGTCGTTCATTTTTTGTTGTAACTTGTCCTTTTAGGTTTTATTTGGTCGGATTAGCCATTTAATTTTGACTGTGATTTGTAAATTGAATGAGGGGGGACAGGAAGAAATATTGTGTTAATGAGAAATATAGGTCTTTTTTATTTGACGTAGGCGATCATGACTTTAAGGGCGGCGATTAACTCCTTTGCACTGGGAACGATTTGATTGGCAGGGAGTAAAAATCCGTAGTTGCCAGTATCCCTAAGTTCTGCAGCCAAAACAAGCTTTGTATTGAATTTACCCAAAACCCAATCGATGGAGCCTCCCGAAGCTGGGTCTGTAGATGAAATTAAATAGATACAAAAGTTGAATATTTTTCCGTCTATTATAGATTTTGTCAACTAGAAATAATGCATGTGAATTAAGTAGGGTTGAAGGTTGAGGAGACTCTTACACAACATGTCGACGATATTTCCTGAGGTAAATCGAGTGCCATAGACACTTTGAAGGGCTGCGGCGGCCTCATTAGCAACCTTAAGCTGTGATCATTGATAAAACAGTTTCTTATTATAATTGATTCAACTAAATTAAATAAATAAATAATATAATTGAGTTCATATAGTATGGAAATTAAAATTACGACTTACGTGGTTGTTGTATTCTGGGATGTGTGTTGCAGTATAGCCATAGGGAATCAAAAAGAATTGGGAATAGCTGTGAATGGCGAAATAGAATACTACACTACTTCCGATTGTTTCGAAGTAGTCGGCAAGTAATTTGGATTCAGGCTCTGAAAACGCTTTACCCCCGGCAAAAGTATCTAAACAGGGGTTGTCGGAACTTCCTCCAGTGTACCTACAAACAAAATCATTGTTTTGACACTGTGCACAACTATATACATGAATTACGGCACATATTTATTATGGATTGAAAACAAATATGATGTTTGTTTTACCATTGGTAGTCCCAGTTTCGATTTGGGTCTGCGCCCTTACACCCTAATGCTGAACCAGTAGTGCTCTGTAGAAAATAATAATGAAAAGTTAGTATTCATCATAACTGTTTATAAATATTACAGATATACTTATAAAGAAATTATAATTATAAATATTTACGCGGGTCTTGCGCCAGTCTCTCGCGCCCGTATGGGTATATTCATAACCGTCTAAATTATATGACACATTTTAAATCAGTTAAGTATTTTTGCATTCATTTTAATTTGTAATATTTAAGTGAGTTGTGGGATTTGTAGTCCTTTTTTACCTGGGTTGGTTACAGGGACAATGTAGAAATCAAAGTCATTGAGCCATCCAGTGACCGTTGTGTCATTTCCGTTTAAGAGCTCGTTAATGATGTACCTATATATATTATATACGAATATAAAAATGGACATAACTAAATGATATTCAAAATACGCATTTAATATTGGTAACAAGTAAAATGGTACGGAAAGGAGAGCATACGTTGTGACCGCATTGGAAATCCATTCTCGGGCATGAATATTGGATTCGATAAAGATTCCTTTCTTGGGTGTTGCAGTTTTTGCGATCTTGATCAGTTTCAAGTCTTTTTTTTCGAATGATTGGCCGTAAGTGACGACAGAAGCAAATGAATTCTTGGCAGCTTGGGCATCCAAAAAGGCATGGATCTATGTTTGCAATAACAATAATAATAATTAATTTAATTGCAATGTACACATACTTAAATATTTAGTAACTATTTATTTTATATTATGAAGTCTGCGAATTAAATGTATCGAAATAAACTTACATCTGCTAATCTATAATACGCATCCCAAGTCAGATCTCCGGCAGCTTTTGGTGATGCAATAACTTCATTATCAATGAGTCTAAAAAGATAAACACATATAGTTGAGATTTCGCAATCAACTAATCACTTTTTTAATTGATAAGCGCACTACTGAACTACTTTTATTTTGTTCTTTGGATACTTACGTTTGAACATTGGAAATGTATTCTTCAACTTTCATGCCAGACTCCTTGAGATTGCTTACAAGGTCACCGAGCAAATGAGGGGGGATGAGAATGTCCGAGCTCTTGTTAATTCCAGATGGTCCTTCCCAGAATTTAACCTGAATATGCAAAGACAAAGAAGGAACAAAAAATCAGTACTTAATTTAATTCAACTTACAATTAATTAAGACATAGGACAAATACATAAGATATTTAATTAATTGTTATTATTATTATTTTACCCCCGTATTCTCCAACTGCACAAGAATTTCCGAATGCTTCTCTTCGTATCCAGTCACTCTGAAAACTTTGTAGCCATCATAACGAACTTTTTCGTCGCTGGCTGAGGCCAAAGCGACCAAAGCCAGAGAGGCAATCAATATAGAAAATGACTTCATATTGTTGTATGAAACCAGAGAACTGAAGGGAAATAAACTGAATATCTAAATATTCGTTGGTTAAATAACATTTTTTGGAAATAGCATTATATCGATAGCCTTTATCAACTACTTCAAATTGGACTCGATAGATAAAAGTTTGCACTGCGTACAATTAAAATAATAAGTTTCTGACTCTAAATTAGTTGCATTATATAAATTACTACGCGGATTACTTGTGCACACGATGAGTTTATATTCAAGTGTCAAATCTCCCAAACCTAGAATGAATGATGAGTCACTCATCATGAGTGACATGAAAATTGTATCTAGTCTTTTATTTTATCAAATTATTATGTGCGGATAATTTTTTTTTGGAATGTGGCAAAACCTTTATTTTTTTTAAACACCTGCTTTACCCTATAAATCTAGTAGACATTTACATTTAAAGTAAATTTAGCGTACACAGGATATTTAACTGGCTCAAAAAACGTATTACATTTATTTATCATTAATTTAATCAATCATCAATTACCCATGTGGGTAAGCTATAAATAAAACGATAGTCATTCTTCCCAAAGTTCATAGTTTATAAACTCAGAATAATAATTTGTACACAATCAAGTAATAATATAAGCAACAAATATAGCTACTTGTGATTTTGTTTAGACGGCTTTTCAAATTAAAAAAATACCTATACTTACTTAAATTCATACGCGAAAGTCCATGCTCATGCAGTAAAGATTACTTATCGTTAGTAACTAAATTGTACAGAAAACAAGTAAGAAAAAAAGTTCAAAATGTATAATATAGGCATATTATGATGTTGTTCAATGAAGATTGTCCAGATTCACACTCCCGTTTTGAATGGGATTTTTTCATTCCGGTTTTTGTCCTCCTTTCCCTACTCTAAATTTAATTTCCCGTCATCTTTAGTCGTTTCAGGTTCTGTGACGACCGATTCCTCTGCCCTCGGTGATTTTTCCTTACTTTCCCTCTTCTTCTTGGACTTGTTCTTTTTTTTCAGCCTCATGTCAATATCCTGAGCATCTTTCCTATTAAAAGTATAGTCTCGGAAAATCTTGATAATATCAAGGGACTCTTCCTCAGTCTGAATGGGAATATGCAAAATAAGTACAGATAAATTAAATGTGGAATTTCTTTCGTACACATATTTAGATTTACATATATTACATAAGAATTATGTAAGGTGGAAAATTACTCGTTTAAGAAAATGCAAATGTCTGTGTGAGTCACGGAATTATAAAACAAACTCCGTGGTGTGAATACTTACCTTAAGTTTGAGACCGTAAGTCCGAGGGGGATGATGTTTGTCCTCTGGCATTACTCGTACAATTATGCTGCATGTCAATAAATTGTCACCTCTGGAACTGCTTTCCACTTCTTCTCTGACTGCTTTTCTCAGCTCCATGGTGGTCAACTCCATATAAAGATCTTCAGTCAACTCGGACTTGTCGCTATTCCACAAGAGAAACCGCTGCTGCCCACCAATCACCTCTTTCTGAATAATGATGACTTGTCCAGAACCACGACTCACCCAACTTCGTCCGTCATCATCAAAAATATCAACCTCTGCTGATTTAACTGCACAAATTCAGTTACAAAAATAACATATTTTACTCCACTGCCCAATACAGTATATAAAAAAAAAGGAAACATTATGTATCAAAATGATTATAAAAACGAAAGAAAACTTACCGAGTTTATTATTGACGGGCAACTTCACAGTCATTTTCTCTGAGATCGGTAGCACGTCCATCTTGAACACTTAAATTGTGAAATGTCTAAATGGCAATTTAAAAGAATTCTAAATATTTAATTCATAATTAGGCGATTTCCAATTTTGTCGATTGTCGAGCGAGGAACGAATTTTAGGATTTAAACAAAACTCGAGTAAAAAAATTAAGCGACCATTGAATTTCCACTGAGCAAAAAAATAATTACTGAGAATGAAAATACTCATGCATTTTTTTTCGATACGGTAAGGAAATTAATGAAGGTTATGCATATTTCCTTTTCATACAGTTGCCATCATTTTGTAATACTTTCTGTACATTTTTTTTAGATCATCATAAAATGAGTTTAATTTTCTATAAAAATGAATATGAACAATTCCGCATGATCAAGGCGAACTGGATAATTATTGCACAAGACACAAGGGAAAGTCAACGGATAACATTAAATGTTGAACATTTAGTAAAATAAACAGGTAGCAGACGCAAAGAATAAACGGAAAGGTAAATTGATATAATATGATATATTATATCATATATAAGTAGGTATATTGACAATGAGAGATGGATTCTCTCATTTTTCCCTTCTCGTGTAATGTGAGACAATGTGAAACTGTGAAGACACTATATATATAGCAGCAGTTTTCTTACACTTAAAATGATTTTTAGTTGGAGAATGAATTCTGATGAACCTTTATAAAAGTTACCATAGAGTTTAAATCGTACAAATTACAGACTACAGACATGTATAGATCGATAAATAGATGAGCTCGTTAAATGCTGGTGAAGGCAAGTCAGTTAAATGACTTGACTGTCTAATGCAATTACAATAATAATAATCCAAGGGTTTTGAAGGCTATTGATCACTTATTACTCTTTTTTTCTCGCATGTAGTTAAATGCATGAGAAGGAAAAGCCCTGAATTCTTCTTGGTTATAGTTACTTTTTTTTTTTTGCATGATTACATTGCTCATTAATGTGTGTATAAAATTGCAAACCCCTCAACGCTCGATCCTCACCTTTCCATTTTCTCAACCTAGGGAATTCTACTATAAACTAACAATGGAAATGCAAAAGTATTATACAATAGTTGAACCTTCTTTAATTCTCTTTCCCCAGAACCTTTGAGGGTGTCCCATAATAACATTTGATTACATTTACCTCCAACTAACTAACTAACTAACATACACATTAGCAGCCATATTGTCCATTGTTCAACCATCTCTTTCCATATTGTTCCATTTTGTCCATTTTTGGAAATTCATAAAATAAATTACTGTGTGTGATTTAATTTACCGATAAAAAAATCCAATCAAAACGGATAAACAATGCAGTGACATAAGGGAATGAAGGATACATAGAAAATTGTGTTCGTTCAACTCGTGTTGTGCCGTCGTGCGACTCTCATTAATTTTCAAACTCAAAATGTGAAAATGAAGTGCACATCAATTGCACAAATTCTACTTGCTTGGTTTTTGATTGTGTCGCATCATCATCATCATTATTTTATCCATGGAGAATTCACTCACGGTGACAATTATTACATGCGAAATTTCGACAATAATCTAGTGAGTGCCGCGAGAGATTTTATCAAACTTAATAAATCAAACAAACAAATAAAGTATCAACTTGGAAATCTTTGTGGTAATTAAAGTCTTTATAAATATCTGACATAACATTTGTACTTTGTAATATACTTGCAGTGTTTGACATCAAATCCCAATGATTTCCGGACGGATGTCGGTGTCTTTTTGGGACAGGTCACACTGGAGAAATGCGATTTCAAATTAACAAATCAACGGTGGGGAGTCATTTTATGGTCCACGGTAAACGGTAAAGGAAAACCCTTACTTTTATACATCTAAACTTTAGTAATTTTACAGTGAATATTTCTAATGTGTATCATCATTTCCTTTTTCGCCTTTTCACAGGAAAGAAACAGTACTGGTTTTATCCCAAAGAGAACGGTTTAAATGAGTTGAGTGATGTATTGACTGACGACGGCCTGTACCCTGTAAATAATTTTATTGAAGTCAAACAACTTGGAACTGATCGAACAAATGTTGAAAGATTTTCATTCAAAAGTCTGGAATTTGGACAGTGTGTAACTAGTCAGGGGTCAGTTGTATAATAATATTATATTATATTAAAAAATAAATACCATAATACCATTTTAGCTATACTTACTTACTTTGCATAAACTATATATCCATTTCTAATCGCTAAATCGTTTGTTCTTTTTATATATTTGTATAGAAAAAGCAATTCAATTTCATTTGAAAACTGTGATCCTAAACGGAAGGATCAAAATTGGAAACTTGAATCCACACCGGAAGATCCGCCAGAACACACAATCTCCGACCGCACTTTTCTTAACATGTCATTAGACTTTTTGCGTTTCACACTTCGAAATCTCTCCCTCATCTAACGATAAAACATACAATAAATCCTTTTCTTTCACACCGAATTACACGTTACATATTTTACATGATGAATCCTTTAAACTATAGCACATGTAATCAGTGATTACTAATTCCTAATTACTTATTTCACTTGTACAATATCCTATATAAATAATATAAATATACACACATTAATTTTGTTTTGTTAAAGTTTCGGGTTTGTACTCACATTTTCTTCCATGTTTTTTGTTTGAAAAAGGAAATTGGTATTTAAAGAATATTTATATGAATAAAGGTTTCAGATTCCCCTAAAACGAACATTGGAAAGTGCAGAATTTCAGCGCATTATTATTATTGTCTTCATTTACTAAATATGGAAATAATTGAAAATGGAAAATTCAGCGTCTTTTGTATATTCTGTATTCTGTGTTTGTATGTCATTGAAAGGAAAATGCAAAAAAAAAAAAAACACTCAGGTAGCAATAATATACATAAATCATAATTGTGATTGTAAATGATGAGAATGAACTTGTTCAATGCCATCCTCATGATATACCTGATCAAGTTGAGAGAATCCACTATAGAAAACCACTGAAATATTGAAATATACATACACAAATAAGAATTGTGTCGTAATCTTGTTGTGGTGGTTCACATTAAATTGACTTAAAAATCTTGTTCGCCTTGCCACTGGCATCCACTTCAACTCTCCATCGTTCCCATTCCAATTCATATATACATATGTATATATACGCTTACATTTTATATCATCAAACAACATCCACTCTCATTGTTGTTTGTATACATAATAGGTTGTTAAAAATTACATGCAGGTTCTCGTCGCGTGAGAGAGTTACTGTTGAATACAGAATCTGTTTATTCTCCATTGGAGTTTGCCCTACTGTCATTTTCCCTATAGTCCACAACACAGTACACACAAACACTTTTTTTTTTAGCAAATAAATGTATTAAATTATCCTTTCTATACACTGTACGACTACGAGGAATTTTAAACATGATTCACCGTCTTGCTTCGTTTCATTTTCATTTGTTTTTGTATATAGTTGACCACAATATCCACAATATTTTGTAATTGAATATTTAAAACTGTTTGTGCTCACACACCGAGAAGTTTTCAATCATCATGTCTTGAAAAACTTTTGGATTTCTCCTGTTGGATTTTTTTTTTTTTGATTGTCCAGTCCAAAAAGTGTAAAGTGTAAAGTCCACATTTACTGTGCAAATGTTTGTGGAAATGAGTTCAACAGTAAAAGTTTGGCATGTTCTTGGACTCGTTTGGACGTTGAGTTTAGCATGTGTAATACAGTTGAGTCCGATTGTAGAGTGTAAAGTTGAACCTGGTCATATTTACAAATTTCGGGCTGTTGTGGATGGTCAAGTAAGTCAAAGTCAAAAAGGAATACACTAATTACTAAATTAAAAAACATCAATTTTCTGTATATGGGAAATGCTTAAATTACACAAAAAGTTTTGATTGATAGTGTTTGACAGCCAATCCACATGATTATCGTTCCGGAGCTGGAATTTTCGTAGGTCAAGTGTCAACTGAAGTCTGTGATAAAACGAATAAAGCTCAAAAATGGGGTGTGATTTTGTGGTCGAAAAAAGAACGTAAGTTTTCTGGATGATTCCACAACAAATTAGTATTGTTTTGCATTTGTATTGTTACAATAACTTAAAATTTAACTGATTTGATGCATATTTTTTGTACATATGTATTTCCATATATAGCAAATAATGAACTATGGCTGTACCCCCGAGAAAATGGATTAAATTCCATAACAGCCATTCCAGATCCATCGGAGCCACTCCCAGAAAAGAATCTCGTCGAGATTTTACCCCTAGAAAATAGTTCTGGAGAGAAATTCCTCATTAAAAGTCTGGAACTGAATCAATGTGTTTTGAGCACAGGGTAAAAAAGAAACTCCCACCCAATATCACACACATTCAAGTACTTAAAAACTTATCCTTTGATGCATTTTTGGTATGTATTTATTCTATTTATTGTTATTTCTGTTCCCTGTTACAGGAAAACCAATGCAATTACGTACGAGCCTTGTAATGTAAAAATCAAAGAACAACTTTGGACTGTTAGTTCAAGCACTGAAGATCCAGTTGAAAAATCCATATCCGACCGCTCTGTTTTGGGCACAATGAAAGATTTTGTTGTTTATACTGGAGGGAAAATTATGCGGACAATGCGAGGAGAATCCTCGCCATCGACAAAATAATGTTTATTTATTCAAGTTTTTATGTATACTTAAGCAAATTAAAGATAATTGTTAGACAATTGTAATAAAATTTATTGCTGCATTTACATTATTCATAAATATTTAGTACAATACAACACCGAGTTATTGAGCTATTTTGAAAAATTTAAAGCAATCTACTGATTACTGATGTTTTACATTTCCCCGATTTCCCGTCCACTTGTAAATTGAAAATGATTTGTATTCATACTCATAATTAACAAAATCATTTTCTTTCCCGTTTCAAGGAAAAAAACAATGGCAGAGATTGTCAGTCCGGCTGTTAGAACAGTATTTGCGCCCGTCAAATGTCTAAGTTGAGACTTTTGGGTTCATTTTCATCTGCAATGGTTGTGAGTAAGGATATTGGGATTTTCCCTTCATTCTTTCTCTTCAATTTCTCCTCCAACTCATGTCGAAGCTCAATCGTCGTCCAAATGACCCAGAGATTTGATAGTCCAGACTCAAAATTGGAACTAGTGATTCGATTCAAACTTGAAATGAGGATGGATTTCTTTCGGGTAGTGAGTGAAATGGGGATGAGGAATGCAGATGCTGAACTTTGAAATATTTTCGAACGTCCAAATTTGTCACTAAATTTGATTCTAGACATGGCAAATGTCCCCACATCGTATGCAATACAAACGTATTTTGACTCGAGAATCAATTGATGACACATGGCTGAGGTTTGTTTCTCCATTCTCGAGAATATTTGACCAAAACTGGATGTTCCATTTGCTTGCCGGAAAAAATTCCATATTGCCCCACCGTAATAAGTCATGGCGATTTTGTAGTCAAAAGCTGTAGCCACTTGATCAAAATCCTTTGGAGTTTTCTCAAAAGCCGGATTCACAAAAAAACCAAATAGTTCAGACAAGTAAGCGGTGGTGATGATCATGATGAAGAGGAACCACCAAAGTGCGAATATTTTCGTGGATTTGGATGTGGGCTGTGAGGGATTTTGGAGCAGGTAACTTGTGAATACAAAAAATAAGGATTTCCTAAAACCCCAGGTGTAATGTGGATTTGTATCATTTTTATGAATGATTCCTTTCTCAAATTGACTAAGGAATTCCAGGACTCCCAAGGCAGTCAGTGTGCAGATCCCGAGGAATGTCCACATGGATCCATGTCCAAAGGGGGAAAAGATACTTTTCCAGCTGTAAATCGGCTGACGAGGACTATGTCAGACGTGTTTTTTTTGTAAAATATGAGATGAGGTGGGTTTTGTAGAGAAAAATGACGCGAATT
>JAIUND010003710.1:0-14716 GCA_034699125.1 Gisinianus flammeolus
TCACAATTCCTTAATTCGCAAAAGGCCGATTCTCAGTATAGAGAATCTCATTAGAGAATCGGCCTTTTGCGAATTAAAGAACTGTGATAATTGGCCTTTTTTGAATTAAGGATTTATGATAATCGGCCAAAAATGATAATCGGCCAAAAATGATAATCGGCCTTTTTGGAACTAAGCTAGCGATATGTAGAATGAGTTTGAGTTTGAATCTGATTATAGGCGCATTCCGGCACAATTTAAAATGTACGGCACGTCGTCGCTACCTTTTTGACTCGGCGCGCGGCGGTGGTGAGTTTGGATTCAAAAATTGTTTGGTTCCCGCACTTGACGTCCCCAGCACGGCTCTCAAATTCCGCCCGGCGTTCCTTCAGCCATTTTGTCTTGATTCTTTAATTAAAGAAACATTTAGCTCTTGCGAAGATTTTTTGTTGTTCATGATCAATTTTTTATAATAGGATCAATGCTTTGTACTATTAAAATGTGCTCAGTTTTTGTTCGTTGTTTAATCTTTAATCCACACACCAAAAGGAGAGAAAAACGACCGAAATTGGAATTTTTAATTCTTTATTATGACGTCGTCACAATAATAATAAATAAAATAATAAATTATTTTTATTATTATTATATTATATAGGTTAATTGCATTTTTAATTTTGATGTGCTGCGTTCCATGCCTTGATCTCCGGGAGCCCATTGTACCGGCTCAAGAGCCCTTGAAGGGATGGATAGTCCTTGAGCAGTCCCAATTTATAGATTTTCTCGAGCTGGGTCACGTAGGTCACAAAAGAAATGTCTGCGAGAGTCAGGGAGGACCCCACCAGAAAATTCCCGTTGGCAACCAAAATCTCTTCAAATTTATGGAGGTACTTGGCGCTGGATGTGATCGCCGTTTTGATAGCGGCGGGTTTGTCCTCCGCGCTTGCGTGCCACGTTGGCATCCACGCTATATATAAAAACCACCCGGGAATTTTTAAATTTTGAATCGTACATATATATACGTACATATAATAAAAAAAATTGCAGTGCAATGTATAATATTTGAGAAAATTTGAGACGTTTGACTCACTTTGGCCGAGATCCTTAAGTGCATCCAAAATCTCATCGACTCTTGCTGCTTCCAAATCCGTCGCGCCGACAAAGCCCAGTTTCCTTGCGATAAAACGGCCGATAGCACCGGACTGCGAGAGGACTTGCCCGTTAAATTCCAGAATCGGGACTTGACCAAATGGGGACTCTAATATATAAATATACACACAAAATGACAATTACACATGATTTCCTATAGTTGATATTCAAATTAAAAGTCCTTACATTGTTAATGCGTGAATTTTAAAGTGTGTGACATTTTTTCTTAGAATATTAGATATTTTGCTTACTTTGTTTAATCTCGGCAGGGAGGACGCCGGGCTTTCCAAAAGTGTACGGGAGTCGAATGTCTTGAAAGGGGACTTTGGCCAGGGCAAACATATGCCGAATCGGCTCCGCGTAGCCTCCATTGAAATCAAAGTATGTCAATTTGTAGTCGGCCATTTTTTTATTTTTTTAATTGGAAAATTGTATACTTATATATTAGGGAACAGCGCACCACAGGTGTGAACAAAGAAATATATGTGTCGAAATGTGGAAGGGAAAAGTGCAAATGTGCTCACATCAGCTCGCTATATGGTCACTGTTCTCAACTCAAGTACTTTTACTTTTATACTGAATAATTAATTAAATCTAGTAGTCGCTGTGTCATATAAAATTGACAAATTAAAAGGTGACGCTCAAAGTCATTTGTCATTGTTAATCACAAATTGTCATTTTTATCTATATTCAAGCACCCATATAATATTACAGACACACAGCTCATAATTGACCATGAATCCACATGAACAACCACAACGTTTATTTCTGTCTCTGACCATTCGACATATGTATATAATATGTGCTAAACACATATCCATGCACTCACACACACACACACAATTGTGCAAGCAAAAATATTACGAACGAGGAAAACCTGCATATATAATATAATATGCATCAGAATAATTGAGGGAAAAAGTACTGGACAATCTGCATGTGGACACTCAAATAAATTTTATATCAGCTGCCACAGATACCTATATAGATTACAGAATTAATAAGTGCTGGTAGCAATTTAATGTACATAAAAAAAGCATGAGAGAATGGTGGATCACGATGAACGTCTGTTACTTTCTTATCAAAATATCAAGCATCCAATATTTAATAAGTATATTGAATCACTGAATATATCAAATGCACTGTGGGCTGCCGAATGCTGCGTCCCTCTTGAGTCGCACTTTTTCATTTTTTTCTTATTGTCTCTACACACAGCCGTGGCCACAGCAATTTTAATATGTGCTGGACAAAAATGCGAGAGTTATGAAGTTGAAAGTTAATATACACAAGGACACATATAGTTTACTTTACATTTTATATATCGTCGGTTAAGTTCAAAATCGTACTATAATTTTTTTTTCTTAATTTCGTTTGACCGGGTTTGACCTGCTTTGGAGGTCAAATTATTAGGGTTGGAGCTTTGAGTCAAGCAACATTATTGTCCCTCATGACCTGCTCTACAATAATGTCGCTTGACCCAGAGCTCCATCTCCAATGCTTTGACCGCCAGAGCAGGTCAACCCCGGTCAAACGAAATTAAGGAAAAACATTATAGTACGATTTTGAACTTAACCGACGATATATATGAAGAGCTTAATTGAAGCCTGTTGACTTTTCTCCCGAACTTAGAAATTCAATGCATGATTATATATACAGTTATTGTCAATAACTTATTGACTTCGTCCCTTATATATCAATAAACACACGGAGAGTCTTAAATATAGGTAAGTATGCGGTACATACAACTTCCCATTCCCATATATATATGCAATGCCTATTCCTATTAAATATTCTCTAAATCTTCATTTCCATTTCAACTCCACATGTATATAATACATCAGTTGAACTCGCTCGCATCCTCATCCTTTCTCTTCATTTCGCCCTTTTTTATATATATACAAGACAAAGTCAAGCATACACACACAAATCTGCATTTGAGAATATAAAGAGGTAAGCTAATATATATACTCTTTACACAGTACATACATAATGCAATGCCCTATTATATACTATACATACATATGTATGTACAAACGAAGAAAGTAATATACGATTAAGTATGCGAAATAAAACAATCAATGTGAGCAAAATCGATGTGGCACACATGCACAAATTGCACACACACACATATATGGCATTTACAATCGGATAATCACATTCGAAATCGTCATGAGTATAATATATGGACACATGAGAAGTTATATACAAACAGGTAATATCTTATACTTACAAAAACAGGGAATATATTTATATATGTGAAAGGAGGAAAAAATATATCCAGCAATTGAATGTTCGGCGTCCCTTTTGGAGCAAGAGCAAAGAGAAAAATGATGGTTCCCATGCACACACATGCAAACATTCGAACGGAGAAAGAAAATCAATCCCTGTAATATTATATGCTGGAGAAAGCGTGTGTGTGATGGACAATGCCAGCGAAGTGTGTATGTACATATATAGATAAACAATGGTACAGGAGTACCTTAACAGGGAGCGAGAAGAAGGAGCAAAATTTTTTCAGTCAGTCCGGAAACCAAAACGAATTTGAAAAGCGACATTTTATGTTCTATACAACACGATATGTTAGCATAACATATCCACATTTCCTGCTCGCGCTACGCGCTCGTCATAACACGTGACACGTAAAAAATACTACAAGACCCTCTTACAAGGGAGCGCGAAGTCGAAACATTCGCGTCGTATACTTATATAGTCCTGTCCGCTGTCCAAATATTAAATATTCTCGCAGTACCCCAAAAACCACTTTATCCTTGATTTTTTGGCGCGGAAACAAAAAAATTTAGAACCGTCAAGACTTTTTGCCCACATACATTTAAAAGTCTCACATTGCCCCTTGGTGACCTCCGGAAGTCACCAGAGGTCACTCGGTCAAAAAAAAAAATTCGTCCAAAACTGTTCAGAATCGTCTGAAACGGATTTCTATGCAAAAACCCTGATGACGTACATTTGACCCCGTGACCCCGCTCCCTTTGACCCCAGGGTCACCAAAATACACGTGTACCGCCTCTTATCTATGCCAATTCTAAATCCGAAAACAGAATTAAAATCCGTGATCCCGTTCGGTGGTTATCGTGAATAGTACAGACGGACAGACGGACAGACGGACAGAGTGATAATATAAGGAAAGCTCGCTTCGCTTGCTCCCTAATACGTGTATATATACGTGTACACAGAATATATATAGGCTCAACACAGGCAATATGTCTAATATGGACTCTGGAATAAAATGTTTATATTAGATATACTTCATATTCATACGATACTATGAGCAGACTCATATTCCATTTTTTACTCTCTCTCTCTTGTGCTCACTGCTGTACACCTTCTGTTTTATTCAACATAATTATCTAATACATATATTTGCTCGTAAGTATTATATGCCGTGTGTATAATAGTTTGTCCTTGTCCAACGTGTGTTTGTGTGTGTGTGTGTGTGTGCACGGTTTACAATGGGATTTCCTCTGCTGGTTATGTATCTATATATACATATGTGTATAGTGCATAGTGCATATAGCTTCAGTGGATTACCTAATATTAAAGTGTTTGTGGCATTGTCCTTGAGCTCTTGCACATTGTACACTTTTTTTTTCCTCAATGTAATAATAAATATATATAGTCAGAGCCGAGCTCCTCATCATCAGGTGGAATTGGTCAAAAAAGAATACTTCAAATGCCACACCTGATGCACACACTCAATGAGCCGCTCACACACTGTGGAAGCACATATATAATCTTCTCATCTCTCTCATTCCCTTCGTCCCATTCCCATTGTCTATATATACACTCATTCAAATTTAATTCCAATATAGTTAAAATTGGGCCCTACATTTAATTATTTTCTATATACTACATATATACATATATAATATACAAATATTAGGAATGGGGAAAGAAACTGATGTGGGAGTGTCGTCCACTAATAAACAACAGCGACCTTTGAACCAAGTCTCCAAGGAACTGCTGAGTCGACAACGGTGTCACCGTTTCCGGGACATTGACGACGCGACGGGGGATGAAAATGTAACAGGGAAAATTGTGGTCGTCACTGGAGCCAACGGCGGGATCGGAATGGCAGTTGCTACTCAGCTCGTCAGTCCTATACATTTTTTTTTCTCGTCTCTTTTTTGATTAAATTAAATTAAATTCCCAGCATATATATTTATATTTATTTATTCATTTGTTATGTATTTTTGCAGTATTTTTTGTCTCATTTTACAATCTGAAATGTATGTTTTTTTAAAAAATGAATAGGCCAAGCGTGGTGCGATCGTTGTCATGGCAGCTCGAGATCTTGGACGACTCGCAGCCGCAGCGGACGACATCCGAAAAGTTGCACCGGACGCGACACTTGTGAGTCCACATTTACAAATATATTATGTATTATGTTTTATTGTGGATTATCAAATTTGATACCGTAAATCGTCTTGTCTTGCCCTCATTTGTATAAGAGAGTTTGAATTCGAATTTATAAATGGGTTCATTATGCTCCTAACATATACATTTTTTTTGTAACGTTATATTTATGTATATATATTTTTTTTTGAAAACGGTTGAATTTTTAAAAAAAGGTGCCCGTGAAATTGGATCTGTCCGATTTGAGCTCAGTCAGAGCCGCAGCGGAAGAAATCAAAGGGAAATTTGATCATGTCAATATTCTGATAAATAACGCGGCGATCATGAATGTGGAATCGGAAATTCGGCGCACGCCCTCGGGGCAAGAAATTCACATGGCGACGAATCACGTGGGACATTTCCTGTTCACGCTCCTCCTTCTGCCACATTTGAAAAAAGGCGCTCCGAGCAGGTACACATAAGAAATTCAGTATTTTTGAATGACACAAAATGTTTGTCTCTCTGTCTGGCGGGTGTTTTAATTCAGAATTTTCTGCAGGTGTTGTAATTTTGAATTTTCAGCGGGTGTTTTAATATTTTCATTACCATTCATTTCATTACCACGTATTCATTTTCATTATTTGTGTGCGGTATTGTGAATATATTATTAGGATCGTGATTGTGGCTGCAAGTGCCATGGAAATTGGGGATTTAAATCTGGAGGATCTGCAATTGGAGTTGAACCCTTCGTCCGGGGAGCGAAATATGCGCAGATATGCAATTTCTAAAAAGGCTAACGCCATGTTTTCCCGGGAACTCTCCCGCCGGGTCAATCCCAAAGAAATCCGAACTTTCTGCCTCTGTCCTGGCCTCATTAAAACAGACCTTCATAATGAAGACCCCGGGATCATGGGAATGATCGGGCGATTGGCAGTCCGAATTATTGGGGGGACGGTCAATCAGGTGTGTGGCAAATTTCGAAATTTCTGAATTTCTGTATACATTTGTCGTGGGTGGGGAGATTGTTGTAATGTAGTTTTTGGGTTTTGCATGCGTCGAAAGGGTGCGGAAACGGTCCTCTTCTGCGCACTTTCATCCGAATTGGGAGCGGAGGAAGAAACAGGCAAACTCTACCGCTTTCGGCATCATTGGGCAGAAGCTGAAAACTTGATCGACGACGCTCAAGCAGCTGCCCTCTGGGAAAAAACGGAAGACCTCGTCGGCGTCAAATTCAACGACATCTTCAACTGAATCCACAAATCCGAAAATGTTTGACCAATGACCAAAAAGTGTATCAAAAATTGTTTTTTTTTCGTATATACAGAGAGTAGCTATATATATTACAGAAGATTTCCTCAATATTCGAGAATTCTTTCTGGCTTTGTTATTATATTATAGGTGCAGTAATAAAATAAAACTGCATTCATAAATAACAAAGTTCGTACGATTTACTTTTACACACAGTATAGAAACAAAAAAACGAAAAACAGCACGTTTTTTTCAAGCTCAAATATTTTGGGAACCGGATGTCATAGTCTTAAAAAAAATTCTGTTTCTATATACTGCAAATCGTACCAACTTTGTTATGAATGCAGTTTTATCATCTTATTGCACTTAATATTGTATATATATGTGGAAAAGCCGAAAATGAATTTTTGAATTTTGAGGAAATCTTCTATAGCTAATACCCGCTGTTACCTGCGATTATATATACCTGTTACCAGTGATTTTGATTTTGTTATATATATTACAACAAATAAAATAATCCAAATATCTATTGCCAACTCTTTATTTACATCCTGTGGTTCAAAAGTTCAAACGAGGAAAATAAAACAAAAATTCTAATGTATAATATATATATACAGAGGGTGTTTCGTCTTTATTTGGCCAGATTAATAGCGCTAGCGCTAATAGAAATACTTGTAGCGTCAGGAGTGCCACATGTGGGGGTAGATTTTAATAAAAGAGGAAAGTTTCGTGGTGGTTGTGACAAAAAAAATAATTTCATTTTTGTCAAACATATGGCCAAGAAAATTGAATCGGAAGTGGAGGGTATGGTTTTAGAAGTTTCCACAGGTAGATTGACCTCTTTTGACATATAATAAAACAACTTAGAATAAAAACTATATCGCCATTTTTAAATCTTTAGTCGCCAATATACTAAATTGTAAAGGTCAACGGGCGTGAAGCAAAATCTAAAGGTGAAAAATCTTCTATTAAACGTCATTCACCAAAAGTTATGAATTCGGGTATATTTGGAGAAAAATTGACCTGCTGACCTCAAAAGAGAATCCACCTTCACAAAGAGAGATTTCCTATAAAGTCAAGGTCTCACTGTCCACAGTTCACCGGGTCATCAAGCTTTCGAAGAAAATAAAACGGATGGAATGTCGTGTCCCCACAATCCGATCTACGCACTTGCCCTTGCCCTTCAGGACAGGATGGCCCTCAAAATCATGAACAACATAGCCGTTTCCCAGTCAAATCACCTGATACAAAAGTCCCATGAATTTATTTGGTTTCTGCTATATCTGTAACGACGACTTTTCCAAAGCCGCCCAACCAGCAGTAAAATATATACAATCGTGGAAAAATCTAAAACGGCAGTGGGCCAGAATCAGCCTTGCCCTGATGGTCACCAAGGTCTACAAATCTTGGAAACCCCGACTCCGTCTCGTGGTTAAGTGTCAGGGCAAACACATCGAAAACACGAAAAACATCCACCGTCATCATAAATGTTAAAAAAATTAATTTGAAATTTGAAATCTGGCCAAATAAAGATGAAACACCCTCTGTACACACAACACACGCGCGCATCACACACACAGCCTCTCCATATATGTACTATATTAGTATATGCTGTCCCACACCGCACACCCACAAAAAAAGTGAAAGATTTCCAAAGAATTTATTTATTAAAGGAAATGTGCTGGGTAATTAATAAAATCGAATCACTTTAATATTACAAAAGTAAATGTCAAACTTGTCAAGGACAATGTCGTCTGTATATATTTACAGGGTGATCCACAATGATGTACTAGAAACTAAAAAATCATATCTCCGGAAGTAGTATATAGAGATATGGAGACGATTCAAAAAGTTCCTGAGAGAGGAAAGATGAATTTTTTTGGGCATGCGCTTAAGAGATTATATGACATTGGCCTCGGGGTGACGTTAGGTCAAATGTTGACCTCTCCAAAGGTCACATTCAAATTTCGATTTTGGCGCCATTTTATTTTTTTTATTTTTTTTCAATTCATTTTAGGGGATCTGTGTTTTTTTGTTTTTTGAAATTCCCACCAGTTTTTGAGTTATGATTTTTTGAAACTGATGTTTTCAATGGTAAAACATGCCGTTTTTAAAATGGCTGAATTTCTCAACTTTGAAGTTTTTTTAATTAACACTAGACTAAATTAGTTTACCCATATTTTTTCTTTTTTTCAAATTACCCGCCGTTCGGACAGGATCATGTTTTAAAAACCTGGAAAATGCCATTTTTCCTTTTGACATCATTGTGGATCACCCTGTATGTACTAAAGCAAGATTTTTTATCGGCGTCAGCGCTCCACTTTGTCAATCTATATAAAAAGAATCTCTCGCAAGACTTTTATATACATACTGTGATGAAAAGATGAAGAATGCGTAGACTGTGTGCACGTGCACACATATATATATTTGCGTGTCAAACAATTTGACATGTTCACATACATTTTCATTATGGCATCCTGTCAAGCAAATCCGCTCTCCTTGGACTATAAATTGGCTGTCGAGTCAGCAAAACAGAGGAATTTAATTTACATAAGTATATTATGAGTATTAGGTACTCATCAAAATCTCGCTCTCTTTTGTTCTTTCATTTTTCTCACCATATGGGAGAACAAAAGTCACTGAACTCTCTGTGTGCAAAAGAACTTTTCAAATTAAATTCCGTTTTTCCTTTTCTCCTTACTGTCGCGCGTCCAGCATTTCATTTTTTACACACACAGAATATACAATAATTTTTTCACGTACGGCTATATATATACGGAGATTAAAAATTTTTATTATACATTTTACTTTGTGTATATAACTTTAATAATCTACAATCACGCGCGCGCGCAGTATGGAATTCAGAAAACTCTTCATGTTATTGCTTCTGTGGGCTCTGACGGGGATTTTAATTGTGGTCGAGTGTACGACTTTGGTGAGTTTTTCAAAATTTTGTATATGGAATCCAACAGGAAATTAAATTAAATTAAATTAAAAAAGGGTCATCCACTTTTTTTTGTTATATTTTCTCTGTCGTCTGTAAATATATTTAAAGTATAAAAAATGCAGCAATGATGGTTATTCCTACCTCAAATGTGACGACGGTCTCGTTTGTGAGCGCGACCCCGCGTATCCCTCAACTTCTAGATGCGTCGGCCCCGCCCATTTGGTAAGTAAAAAACTCTGTGAAAATAATCTCGCAGATGCAATCATCAAACTAAATTACATGTTTAAAAGAAATGGACTGTTTTTAAAAATCCCTCTCTGCACATTTTTTGTGCAATTTTATGTGTGTGTTTTTAAGCATCGACGCTGCGACCGTAATGGCGAGGAATGGCCAACATGTTCTTCCGGACTATACTGCACGACAGCGGGGTATTGCGAGGCCCCAGCAAAATTGGTATATATTTGTCTCTCTTTTTCTTTCTCTCGTATACTTTCATATATCGTCTATTAAGGTCGAAAACGAACGATAATCATTCATTTGGCCCCAGACGCATAATATGCGTATGCGCATAAGGCATATTCTGCGTCTGGGGCCAAATGATTATCGTTCGTTTTCCACCTTAATAGACGATATATATTCTCATTTGACAACGTTAACCGATTTCCTCTTGGATGTTCCAATCATCTTTTTTTATTGCACACATATTACGTTTCTGATCCTTTTTTTGAAAGAGCAGAACGAACATTGCGATGTGGACGGAATTCGTGATCCGCCATGTGGCTCCAATCTTTACTGTGTCTATGGAAGATGCGCCGGATACGCCAACGTTGTAAGTAACACCATCAACGAAAATTTGATCAGAATGCTAGGTTCAACTTAAACAATCAGGAAAATTTGAGCAGAATGCTAGGTTCAACTTAAAAAATGAGGAAAATTTGATCAGAATGTGAGGTTCAACTTAAAAAATCAGGAAAATTTGAGCAGAATGCTAGGTTCAACTTAAAAAATCAGGAAAATTTGAGCAGAATGCTAGGTTCAACTTAAAAAATTAGGAAAATTTGAGCAGAATGCTAGGTTCAACTTAAAAAATTAGGAAAATTTGAGCAGAATGCTAGGTTCAACTTAAAAAATCATGCACACGCTAAACTATATACATATACCTGAGATTTTGTTCGGATGCCTCTCTAAATTGCTTGATTTCCTATATGAAATAGGGAGATCGGTGCGATTATAACGGAATCACCAGACCTCCGTGTAACTCTGGATTATTCTGCATCGGTTCTTCAAGGCACTCTTCAAAGGATGCCAGATGCTTTGGCCCAGCCCTTGACGTATTACCAAAATATATATGATAATCACAAATCACAGTAGGTACTGAAATTTAACAAAACTATGTGAACGTCTTGTGCTGAAGTTCCTTTTGTTTTTGCTGCCCCCAGGGACAATACTGTGACCCCGACGGTTTGAAATTTCCCCGATGTGCGTTCCCGCTGTTCTGCCCCCCAGACAGAAAACATCCAAAATGTCGCGGTCCTGCCGTCGTTGTAAGATTAATAATTTGTTTAGGGACATTCCCTTCCAGCAATTTTCACCATTGCCAAAATTAACAGACGGACCACCGACTGTATATATTTTCTTTATCTGTGCCCAATCCTATATAATTCAGAATGAACGTTGTGACCCCAGTGGGACAAACTATCCTTACTGCGCCTTCGGTTTGGCATGCGCACCAGAATCCGAATCGAGTTCCGAATCCGAAGATGGATTTGATGACGTAATCCGGCGATGTTTAAGCCCCGCGACCATTGTAAGCCAAGATTTTCATATAACTTTTTCTATATGTTTCCTGTTTATATAAAGATTACAGCTTTTTTGGAGGATCACTGCTATATAAAGATATTTTGTTTAATAATCCAATGTATAGGGGCAACGGTGTGATATTACTGGAATTAAATATGCGCCGTGTGTACTCGGGCTATATTGCGTTCAGGAACACGGTCATCAAAAAGTTCCAACATGTCATGGCTACGCCCTAGGGGTTTTTAATACTTTTATCATTATTTTTACCATTTTATCATTACCTATTGCGCATGACAAACACAAAGTCCATTATTATTTATTATGAATTAAGCGTGAACATACGATTAATTTAAAGGGGGAAAGATGCAATCCGTCTGGCTTTGAGCATCCGCCCTGCATTTTAGGATTAAACTGCACGCCAAAAGGGGGCGCTGAGGACGAGTTAGTTTGTTCCGGCCCCGCCAACGAGGTGCGTATAATGATGACCCACATATAAAAATCAAAAATCCTTTAATCCATACAATCGTGTCTAAACAAAATTTTGGTAGATTTTGATATGAACCATTTGAAATCATATGTATGAAATCATTTGTGGTTTTTTTTTTATATAGGGAGAGCGATGCGATCCAAACGGTAATTGGGCCCCGCTTTGTTCCGGCATCCTTTTCTGTGTTCGAGACCTACACAAATTGCATGGAAGGAAATGTGCCGGCCGCGCTCAAGAAGTCAGTTTTATACCGAAATATTCAATATTCAATAAATTTTGCTTGATCAGCTATAGGTCATCAAAAAAATGCAACCGAGTGGATTAGAGTTTGAATTATTATGTAAATATATGTGGTGACCTTTTTGGACTTTAATTGATATTTTTTTTAAATATATATAGAATCAGCCGTGTGATCCTCTCGGTAATTGGCACGCGCCCTGCAACTCAACCTTGTTTTGTTCGGGGGATCCACCAAATCGGCGATGCAGCGTGGATGCACCAGCAGCTCCAACAGAAACTCCACTAGATTCCGCTGATCAAGATCAGGATCAACATGACGGCGAATATTATTCCGCTCATGCCAACGAAAATATTCCTTATTAATCAATATAAAAAATTTTATTATTCCTATATTGCGTACCCAAAATATCAAAAGATGGAACATCGATTTTTTATAGGGGATAAATGCGCCATAATATGTGTTGACAGAATTTGAATATATATATAAACGGCCCAAAGTCAATTCGTAAATCATAAATCAAGAGCATATAATAATAAAGCAATACATTTGTTGATACTGTTGACAAATATTTTTCTTTGAAGCGGGGAAAATTTTAAATATATATTCGCGGGTTTAAATGACTCCTTCAGCGACGAGTCCTCTATATTAATAGTCACTTGACGATGGCAGGATAAGGAGAACAGCTTGTTTCTTCTGGCAACCGGAAACCACACCTTTTGGATGCTGGAACGCAACATCCTTTCGTTCCTTTGGCAAATCCTGGTGATGGTTTTGGAAGAACTGGGTTACAGCAATGACGCTCGAGCTTTTTAGTTGAGCATTGTAATTCCGCTCCCAGGCACTGTAAAAAAAAGTTTATATATAAACACACACAAAACACAAACCATATCGTCTGTTAAGTTCAAAAAAGGACGATAATTATTTTCCTTAATTTCGTTTGTCCAAGTTGACCTGTTCTGGAGGTCAAAGTATTAGAGATGGAGCTGTGGATCAAGGGACATTATTGTCCCTCATGACCTGTTCTACAATAATTTCGCTTGATTCAAAGCTCCATCTCTAATACTTTGACCTCCAGAGCAGGTCAATCCCGGTCAAACGAAATTAAGGAAATGATTATCATCCTTTTTTGAACTTAACAGACGATATATGAATGAAATTATATATAGGGCCTGCTCCCCAAAAGACCACACATAGACAGGGATCTCATTTTTTTTACAAAAGCTTTCAAAACATCCTCCGTATAATATACATACCTGACCAGAGTTGGTAAAATCCTCGATCGAAATCCAGCTGCCTGTTGCTCCCGTGACGTTGCCGTCCTTAGTTACCAAATCCGTGTCCAAGTCGGCGAATAAAGCGGCTCCTCCCACTCCCAACTCTTCACCGCCCCAACTCAAGAGGAAACAACAAAGGGTGACTGCCATGATGACCAATGCACGCCCATTTGCAACTATTCCTCCAGCTCCTCCCATCATACCCTTCTTCTGGTACATCATATATACCCTTAATATGTTCAGTCTCTGTATACAAAAGTACAGAAAAATAATTTTGAGAGCTTTTACAGACTGGAAAATGAGAGCTGCCGCTCTGTTCTGGGTTCAAAAGTGTGAATTTATAGGAGAAGGGACACGAAAGAAAAATGAAAGCTATAGTACAAATATGGAAAGCAGTTCTCCAGAGTCTCCAGATGTGTGTGTGTGTGTGTGGTGAATAAAAGTTAAAATATGCCGAGACTTTTTTGCAATTGCAAACTCTGCTGCAATGATCGATGATAAGATGAAGAATTTCATAATATATTAGCCACTCATATATTATTTTATTTACATTTTCCATTTCCGCTTGATTTTCTTCTTCTCTATTCATGTTAGTCAAATTGTTTTGCGATCTGTGCAGTCATTAACCTCAATAATAATTCCTCATGACTCAGCAGCTGAAAGTTCCTGATGGCCTCCACCTCTTAACTCCGCCCACTAGTTATTTTTATCCCCCATAAAAAATCAATGTTCCATCTGGATATTTTGGGTACGCAATATATATAGGAATAATAAAAAATTCTAAACAATCACACAGGTGCAAATATCCTGTAAATGAGCAAATTATATATAATTATAGGAATTTTTAATTGACGATCGAGATGGACGCACAGTTTTAATATGAAAAATGATGACAAAATCATCGCCTATAAAAAACTGATGGAATTTTTCACAAATAAAATGATGCGTGTGTGAATTCAAATTTCGCACAATTTATTCATTCATTCAATATATTTGTAGTACAAACCTTGATTATTTTTTAGGAAATATTAAGTATAGAATCTATACTTAATATTATCTATAGGGGTAAAGTGGGGCATAATTTTCCACGGGTCAAAATTTTCCAATGCATAAAATGCCGAATGGCATTAAAATAGACAACTACTTGGAAAACTGAGTCACACAGGTTCAAAGTACAAGAGATAAGGATTACTTTAGCCTCAAGTGTGAACTTCTATATATAAAGAGGAAGGAGAAAAAAATTC
>JAIUND010003711.1:0-14714 GCA_034699125.1 Gisinianus flammeolus
GAAGTAATTCTTTCCATTATTATTGAAGAAGTAATTCTTTCCATTATTATTGAAGAAGTAATTCTTTCCATTATTATTGAAGAAGTAATTCTTTCCATTATTATCTTTACACGTACATACATATACATATTGAAAATTGAAATAGATTACAAATTGTAATCTGAGAAAATCTCAAATGAAATTATCAAGAATAATTCATGTTCAATATATTGTAAGAAGATTTCCAACCACAAAGAAAGCAAAAAAAGAAAGAAATGTAAGACGACTCACAGTACGAGATTTCTGGCCTAGACAAAAAAACCTTGCATAAATAATCATCTATTCTATATCATTCCAGTTCAGTAAGGATGAAGGCTCTAGCATCAGAAAATGAAGTTGAACATCAATTGAGAGAGAAATTCCGCAACATATGTCAATTTGTCAATTTTTTTTTACTTTCACTTCTTTTCCTCTTATATAGTTTTCTTTCTTTCTGTATATCGTACGACGTACGTTCTCATGTGTAACATGTCTTTGGTGATGTCAGTATATACAAGCAAACTTATTTCTTTCCAACGATGGAAATGGAAGCCATTGGAATATTTCAGATTATTTCTTTTCACTCAAGTTTCCCATTGCATAATGCAATCTGTACGAAATGATAATAATAATGCAATTTGAATTATTATCATCATTTCGTACAGATGTTTTCTTTCATGTCCTCTCAGCTTCAGAGAATTTTGGGAGGAATTTCTTTCATACTTAGGTACTAGCCATATTTCTAGATTCAATAGAGTTCCGTTTTTTAGGAATATCTGTACGCTATGTTGGAATCGGTAATTACTATTTCTTTTCTCATTTGTCATCTCCTTCAACGTTTGATGAAATGAAAGACAGTCCATGAAGCCGTTCAATTCACTCAGTATGTCATATCTGAGAATTTGAGATACTACGAGCTTTCTCTATAGTATTCAAAGGATACACTATATGCATGCCTTGTTTAATCCTTTCAAGTTGTCATAATCCAATTTGGTTAGTCATATGTAATTATAAAAGGCACTGTTTGAAATGCTTTTCAATAGCTCTTAGAGAGATTAAAAATGGAAAAGTGTCATCAAGAACTAACTGATTAATGGGAAAGTAATGCAAGCACATACATGCAAGGACAACACAGACTATGTATGTGTTTGTCACAGAGTTTGGTGTAATTTCCACAATGTGCTGAGCCTAAAATTGTCGATTAAGGGTGGATTTATCAAAACACATCACACATCATTACAGTGGGAGTCGGTGAGAGGGACATGTCACATCGGTTATGGAAACTATGTAGTACCATGTACAGAGTTGACTCTTTGAGAGTTTTGTCGAGTATATATAGAATGTAGAAATGATGATGCTCACGCATCCACGATTTTCCGAACGGAAGTGAGAGAGAGAGAGTGTGTGGAATTGATTTCCTCAAATCAGATTTCGAGCATGGATTCGTGCTTATGCAATCGTTATTGTCAACCCCAGTTGGAGTGAAGCGCCAATTGCTCCATGATCAAAATGTACATATAAATATGTCGAGACAAAATATCGATAGGAGGTTGTAATTAACTATCTCATCCCGTCATTCCGTTGAACAATGGCGGCCACCTGAATAATTCCGTGTTTTCTGTAGACCAACTAAAATCCAAGTTCCAAGTTCCAAGTGAAGAAAATGAGTATGTGATGACGATGAGAGAGTCCAGAGTCTTTATTGAGCAGAATAATTAAATCTCATTACCGTCGGATTTTCCATTTGTTTGTCCTCTCCTTATGAAATTTGACATGAGTGCACTCAGCTGTATTTACTTTCTTATTACGACTCTCATTCATTTTAGAGTCAATTTCCATTTCTCTCGTATAGTTCTCAGTCTGTTTCGCAGTCGGGATCTCATTAGGCGGGATGAGGGCACTTGAAAATAAATTCACTGGACCAAAGACCATTATAAAAATTGAGGCACTTTCAGTTTCCAGACGGTCTCCTCTCCTATCTTTACTCCACGACTGTCTTTTGTACAAGAAGTTCATATACAGATAGTTTCTAATAATATTCTTACCCATGAAGGAACATTGGTTTGAATTCCTATTGAAATGTCTTCATTTCAATTTGAAGTTTGCAAGTCGAAATCTCAATTCCTTCTTTTTTTAGTATTTTATACTTGTTCATACAGCAATTTACAGTCAGACGGAAACACGGCTTTTTATCAAAATTGAAAGGCATTTCTATATAGGTAGATATTACAAAAAGACATGTGAAACCGAATCAGTTTTGCAATGACAAAACACAGACGTGAAAGTTGAGAGTCGATTTGTAGATGAACTATAGTTTAGAGGAAAATAATGAAAGTGGAACGAATATACATGGTTTTCTTGTCGAGGTGGTAGACTATTAAATTGTTACAAAAGAGAGAAAGAGAGATTGTCTTTTGATAGTGAGTATGAGGAAACGGTTGTTGGTTTTCCTCCTCTGGGTTTTGGTTAACCGTGAACATTGGTTAGGTGGAGAAGAAGAAGAAGAAGTAGAAGGAGAAGAAGTTAAAGCATTCGATTTGATGAGATTAGTTGGAAATGAAACTTTGAGAAGAATAACAAAGGATAAAGATTACAACAAGAAGTTGTTTCCCTTATCATGAAGAGAGTCTACAGCTTCCCTGTATATATTCTCGCCACAAAACTATCAACTTCTCCATGGTATGTAGCCGTCCGTGGCAACTTACATACTACATACACTTATACACTGAGACAGAGAGAAAGAAAGTCTTCTGTCCATGTAATAGATTGTGATTCGGAAAAGGAGAAGGGAAACTGTATATTTTTAGCTTTCTTCGTCCCCACTTGCCTTTCCCTTTGTAATAACAGTTCTCTTTATATTATGCTCCTATTCCACAGATCAAATCTTTCATTTTGGTCATGAAAGGCAGTGAAAGTGGATACTCACATGGCATTTGAGGATTGAGGTTGAGTCTAACGAAATTGTATTCTTCTCCGTCTCTCGAGTATGTATCAAATTTCAGCAAACACACACAAAAAAAAAAATCTCACTAGGTCGAAATCTGTAATTTGTGACTCTAAAAAGAAGACAGTAAATACGTCTTGTTTCTCTCTAATGAAACACCATGAAAGACCTTTCCTGTAATTTCAAATGCTAAAAAAAATCCACAGCTTGTAATTTAAATAGCTTTTGATTTCATTTCCATTTAATTAAAGGACTGCTTATTCTACGTGAAAAATTCATGTGAATTTTCCGCGTACAAACAGATTTTGTTTTGTGTTCTGTTTGAATTAATGATCAACAGATTGGGAATTCGAAATTGCAATGTGTAAATGTTTACATGCGCAACCCTGCCAACACCACGAATCTCCATAGCGGATGGACTGTTGAGAAAACAACAAATTGTTCCTGTCCAATATACAACAAGAGTACTTCAAGTCCATCCCATATTTTTAGAGTTTATTAAAGTGATATATGGGGGGAGGGGAGGGGGGAAATATGTCGGAAGCCCATAAGAGTTTAGTTTCCGCGTAACATTTTCCCACTTTCTATTGAAGGAGGCATTCGGCCTTATATCAATAAAAACACTACTACTACTACTACTACTACATTTTCCCACTTTCCCATCAAGTTAAAAGTAGTGACTGGTTGTGTTGTTCTAAATCCTTTGGCTCTGTGTTTCTCCATCTCACTCTGCCCTGCCTTACTTGAAACTTATAGGAGGAAAGTAATTAGGAATTGTGGAGGATATGGATAATATGGAGGGAGAGAGTAAACTGTTGAATTTGAGCAATCAAGTTAATTGCAGAGTATACAGATGTATAAAAGTCCCATACTTTTTTCTTCTTCTTTTTGACTTGGCTTCACTTGGTAGCAAACATTTCTCATGAGAGCTCCTGAGCAGGCAGCTCTCGGAGTATTTCAAATCTAAAGTGGAACATCTAACGCAGAATGTATGTATATTATTTTTGTATTTCTATGTCAATGGTCCTGCCTACTCTCATCCTGCTCTCCATGGATTTCGACTTCCACGTACGTGTACTTGAAAATGAAGAGAAAAGTTGAGTTACCCTAAACAGGTACATATATATATATATATATACCAACACACACTGCCAAAAGAAAAGAGGGAGTGTGAGAGAGGGAGGAAGTATTGGAAAATGAGTGAAAATGGAACAGCTATACACAGCCTGCAGTCATACTTCCAGAAACCTCTCATGCCCATCGAGCAGAAGAAAAAGCTTTTGGAGATGCACAAGGCGAGTCGTGAAAATGCAGGTAAGATTACAGATATATAATCCTTTCCGTTCACAAAATTAAAAATCTCTATACAATCGAAATTTAAACTCAATTACCTAAGGTATATTTCTAAAATCTCAACATTGTAACATGAAAGCTCCAGCGTTGTAATTCATCATTAAATACACATAAAAAACGGAGCAACGTATATGTATAAAGAGCTCCTAGCATATACTTACCTGTAGACAAAAGAGAAAAGCTTGTTGCTATTGCTGTTGCAGGTATAATCATTAATCCTAATCTGCACGGATGCGTGCACATTGATATCGTATCATGAAAGCTTGAAGGCTCCAAGCTAAAGCAATAATTTCTCACCATCCCCATCAAAATGTTGAAACGACAGCGTCAGCTTTCAATTTGATCATGGTGAAAGTACAGATAGAACTTGAGCACTTTTCATAGTGAGAGTAAATTGAAATCTCAAAACTCTCGAGTTTGTTTCTCCACTCTCAGTTGATTTGATATACGAATAGACATTTTCCCTGCACAATGTTATCTTTACCTAAAATATCTCCATAGACGATTGTATTCAAAATCCCTTGAAAAACACTTTCACTCAAAATCCTCATCCTCGCATGATCTGGATGAGCTCTCATATCATGAATACTCGAGGAAATGAGGTAAACAAAGACACCCAACACGTTCCTGTTTGTGCTTGTGTATCATATATGATGAGTGTGTTGAATTAGTAAACGATAAAGGATTGATACTGTTTTTTTAAACGATCCCATGTGTAGTGTGAACATAACTGTATATATGTCTGTGTGTACATATTTTGTGTATTTCAACCAGGTATTTATGTAGCTGTTGTTCTGGCTGTGTACGTGGTTCTATTGACAATTCTTCTTTGCCGTTATGCCCGGAGACAACGTCACACGGATGATACCTCTGCTGATGATGAGCATCCACGTGGATTTCTAAACGCTTCAAGAAAACTGAGACGGCTCAAAGCTCTGTGCTGTCGGGAAAATCGTGCTCCTGTTCCAGACTATCCCCTTGCTCAACTCACTACAGCTGAAGGAAATGTTGATCAAAACGAAGGGCTTACAGCAAATGTGTGATTTCTATCTCTATCTCCAAATCAATTTTTCTCAATTTCCAAAAAAATAAAAGAGGAATTACATATGGAAAAGTACAATAATAACAAACAGACATAGCCAGTACTTTAATACAAATACATATAGATGTACATTGTGCACTATTGTACAGTGTAATTTATAAAACGTATATATGGATAACTCCTTTGTGAAATCAATCAAAATATATTATATTTAATAATATTGTATATTGAATGCTCCCCTATACTGAATACATGCCATCGTCATATATGAATTATGAACAAAGTAATAAATAATCCAGTTAATGTTGAAGAGAGAGTTCAAATACTTATAATATTCTGCTTCTACCTTTTCCCTGCTGAACGGATGTCTGTGTTCCAAAAAAAGAAGACGACAAACTTTTTTTTAATAAAAAAAAACCCCACGATGTCATGTTTCAGCATATCATGTGTAAACGTCCACCAACTATCCGTCGTGTACATAAACTAAATCAATAAACATCTAGTCTGTCCGTGGAAGTAAACCCTGTCCAATGAATTTAGAGAAAGGTCCTTTTTGGCTCTACTGGCTAAAACTATACAGAGCATGACTGTGTCCTTTCACTTTGTGATTGCTGCTGACCCTACACAAGTTTCCATTCACAAATATTTTTCAAAAAACTGCTCAGAAATTTTATGGGGAAATTTCAAAAAGTTGCTGTTCTCTGAAATTAGACAAAACTTTCCTAGCGGACACACCAAATTAGTGGAAAAGTATCAAAACCTTTGGAAATTGCTTCATGCGTTCCAGAACCAAAATTGAAATTTGGATTTTACATGTGTTTTGGACATTTTTCTTGTTTTTTGTGTTTTTTACAAGTTTTTTTTGGCAAGCCGAATGTGGATTTGAAACACATAATCTATTATGTAATCCGACATGTTGACCGCATTTCAAAATTCTAAGTAGTTTTGCAATGGTAACCATTTTCGCACTCCTGAAAACGTTAAATATTAGTACTTTTGCCCCGTTTTCATGAAAAAAACTGGGATTTTTCGCCGTTTTCGGGAGTGTGAAATGGTTCCCACTTCAAAAGTACTTGGAATTTTGAAATGCGGTCAACACGTTGGCTGACATAATAGATTGTGTTTCAAATCCACGTTTGGTTTGCAAAAAAAACTTTCGGCCGTCATGCAGCCACATTGGTGAAACACACGAAATTGACCAAAACACATGTAAAATCGAAATTTCAATTTTGGTTCTGGACCGCATAAAGCAATTTCCAATGGAAATTTCGATACTTTTCCACTAATTTGATGTGTCCTAAGCGATCTAAATGCCATTTGAGTAAATTCGTCCACCAGGAAAATGTTCTTTAAATTCACTGGACAGTCGATTTTTGAAATTTTCCGATAAATTTTTTTTGAGAAGTTTTTTGAAAAATATTTGTGAATGGAAACTTGTGTGGGGTGAACAGTAACAGCAATCACAAAGTTAAAGGACACAGAGTCATGCTCTGTAGTCTAGCCAGTAGAGCCAAAAAAGGACCTTTCTCTAAATTCATTGGACAGGGTTTAGTCCGTTGTTGGTGGGTGAAAGCTTTTGTGTTGACAAAATTTGATTCATTAGTCATGTGGTCCAACATTATTACATTTTCCATGTGGATGGTTGACATGAATGAAAAGCACGTAGATTCCACAAGAAACCAACAACAAGCCTGGGAAAATAGATGAGCGAGTGTAGGTACGTACATATGAAATAAGAGGATGCAAAAAGGAGAAAGTCATTAGTCAACGAGGAGAATTAATTATACTTAATTTGACTTTATTGTCTCTTAGGCATGACGAAAAGGAGAGATATAGAGAAGGCTACCAACATCAAAAGTGAAATAACAATATATGTATTTTATATGTAATATACAATATAATAAATAATATTTTAATAACGGTTTTTTTACAATAGTAATAATAATATTTAATTATAATTAGTGACTTGAGAGTGAGAGCATGAAATATCAAGGGTCATGTTCTCTTGTTTCTTTTCTTTATGTATCAAAAATCTCATATTATATAGTACAAATAGTTTTCTAACACTCAGCATTTCCGTTTCGTCTAAAGAGCTTATGGGGGTTTCCTTTATCTTGTCGAGCGGAAAATAGATTGGCTGAAACCTTAAGGGAAGAAAATAGAGTCAGAGACAGATAGATAGAAACGTACACGCAGTTCAGTTCGCAATTGAATGTTTCCGTACAGTTAAACACGGCGAAGAGAAAGCAGAAGAAGAAAATAAAGTTTTCTTTCAAGAACATCCAGGTGCTGGATATGTTTTTTGGTACTTGTCGGTACTTTTGTCCCTTTGGCGTTACTACATGGAGGTTGTCTCAATAAAACAAGGACTAAATAAATCTTGTCTTTTTGTGTAGAGAGATTCTCGTGTACCTGTCTAATCTAATTTATAAATATTTAAATAACTTGACTTTGACTTGACCTTGATTTGATTCTTCTCAATGTGTCAATGGAAAGGAAATTCCTATATCTATACATACCTACATATACACAGTAGCGAAACAAGGAAATGACACCATAAACGGGGGGTACAAAAAAAACTAATAATTTTTAAACAGGTAATGACACGTCGTCATCATCACAGTCGTCAAAGAATGAGTCGTCTACACAGCATATCAACGTTCGAGGTACGTTTCTTTTTCTCATTCCATGTTTATATATACATATAATATATTATATGTGTATATATTTGTATGAATATACCACATATTTACATATACATGGTCGATGGTCGTACTCGTATATATATATTGGTTGGCAAAAAAACGTCTCATTTTGTTTCAGTCCAATTGCAGACACTATCTTCATGCAAATGCACAGTGACATGAGCAACTTTGATTCTTTTCCCATGAGATCTTATCTTCATTCAAATTTAATCCGCTTTTGTAGTCATCAATTTCAGTCCTCAGTAGCTCCTTCCTTCTCCCCTGTCTCTTCCAGTTTCGGATTCTAAATATATCGGAGTTACATTCGACGGCTTGAATTTCCTATACAAAAAAGCAGAAGGAGAAACAACAAATAAAACGTATGTACAATTCACATTTTCAATTTTTCGTACGACATTTCACTTTCCACACATCTTTGTTCCATTTTTCATGAGGAAGAATTGAAGCCGATCAAATACTTGACTGCATGGAACATTGATAAAATAATGGTCTAAATAGTTACATGGGGAAGAGTGAAAATTCTGGAAGTGAGAAATCTCAGGATGTTGTAGACTCTGACTTGAATTTACACACGACTATTGTTTCTATTAATGCATGTTCGATGCACAGACTAGGGATATATATATCCCTAGTCTGTGTGTTCGATGCGCTATTTCCTTGTTCTTTAGTCTACAAACGAGAAAAAACTTCAGAAAAGAGAGAGAGAGAGAGAGAGAGATCACGATTGGGTAGGTTAGTTTTTTTGTGTAAATCGGGAGCACATTGTCCTTGCCCACTATTCAATCTAAAGTACAAGGTCGTAGTAAAATCTATACAGGATCGGACCATCAAAAGGATGGATTAATAATTCTTCAATGCAAACTTTTGTTGAGTCTGTACGGAAATAAAACCCTTCGTTCCCTTTTTTTTGTAAAGTAATGAAATGTCCAAAAAAAAAAACGGCTAAAGTTCTGAATTTGTATAATTTAATATGGATTTGAACCACTTTATCTGATAGATTGATGTAATTTGCTCTTGACTCGAGAGTACCATCTCCCTTAAGTGCTTGCATTATTGATGTATATTGTGGGTCATACCCACATCAATAATGTGACTGAATATACCCACTCACATTATTTTATTTACTCTCGCCCTCTTTCTTTCTTTGAGTATCTGCGCATATCTCGTGATGGTAAAAGATAATGGAACTGTGTGTGACTACTTTGTACAATGAAAAATGACAGATAGAAACGTACGAGTATGGGGACGAAGGTACTCCTATAATGAACACTGGATTTGATTTCCAATGGATTCTCCAGAGACCACGATGAAATCCACGAGCATCCAAATCCCATATTTTAAAACACTGTAAACAATTCAAAAAATGACATGAAAAATCATTAGTACTACTACACTGTAAGTACATTCTTTCCAGGAATACGCGTGTGACAATACAATCCATATTTTATGGGATGGTACAGATGGATTTTTTATTTTGGTCACCTTTGCGACTTGTAACCAAGTTTTGTAGTCTCTAGGATCGTCCATTTTGATGAACATAACGTAAGCACCATCCTATTAAAAATAAACAAGTTGTATTTAGTAAAATGAGTACATAACTATAACTTATGCTTCAAAACATAATCTTGCTTTATCTTCCCAAATACAAATTTCCGTTTACCTTGACCGAGGAAGGGAAAAAGTTTTTTTCGCACGGCGATTTGGAGTGGTCGAGAACTTGAGCTCCACGAAGGGATTTTTCCAATTGCTTTTCATAATTGCCTTTTTTAAGACTGAACAAACGATTATCAATTCATTAAAGTTAAACAAAATCATATTCTGAAGTTCTAGAAAAAATTTACGTCTGCAGAAAAACATTGTCATAAAAGTACACAAGTCATTCACGTACCTGTCGACATCGGAAAATACTACACCCGGTAGAGTAGAAAAGGATCTTTTTTTGAAATAAACTTCTTGAAAATAAGAGTTCATATTGAGACCGGAAGCACCGAAATGATAAGTTCTCGAAACATCCTGTAATGTAATGGGATCATGAAAAATTAAATGGTAGGAAAGTACAAAATGCAAAACAACTGAAACCATAATATGTACCTACAATACTTTGTACAATACTTACCGGTATTAAACATTCACGTCCCCTCCGAATGTCTAAAAATTATTAAAATATTAAATTACAAACTACTCATTCCCTGAATCTTTTTCAAATGCTATAAACAGTGTAAACAAGTGAGATGTGTAAAATTTGTTACCTGGAGTTCTCAACCACATGTCCCAATCCCATGCCTATAATTACAATAATTTCACATCATCATTACTTACACTTGCACACAACTGCCTTTATGCGTTAACTTTTATTCCTCCGACTAAAATGCCATATACGATGAAAGAAAAAACGAGGAGCAGGAGATTTTTAGATAGGTTGCAATAGTCAAATTGGGATTCCCCATTGAGATTGTCAATGACTGAGAAAATTAGACGATTTGTCAGAGGGAGAAAATGAAATGATTTCAGGTGTCGGAGAAGAATAAGAGATGAACAAACCTTTTCTGGAGTTGGCCACCTGTGTTCCAGTTCATTCTTGTACAGACTCTTTTTTAGTAACCATCCAAGTCCTGACAATGAATACAATCGTGTTATCATATACAAAGTATTAAAATAAGGTATAAAGGTAGATGGTAGGCAAAAATACTAGTAAATCATACAAGGAATATTTTTTACTATAGACATGAAACATAACGTACCTGGCATCGTTTCGACTCTGTACAAAAGACTCGGATCGTGGGAAGTGTGCTCGTAGCCTTGATCATTCCAAGCGCTTATACAGTACAAACTTTGATCTTCTTCAAGTAGTCTCACAGTTTGACTAAAATAACTACAAAGAAGAAAAAATTTCCGGTAAGAACATCCACATTGACTTTTTATTTTCAACTCTGTATCTTCAGTCTATTTACATTCCATTCCCTTCTCTCATCTCACAATAAAGATAAATAATAAGCGAGAACAGACAGACAAACTGAAAACCGACTAACACAAAACGAAAAAAAGCTTGAAACTTTGCATATGTTTGAAATTATTTACTCTAGAAATACCAAAAATACACACACAGTAAGGAAGTACTTCTTCATTCCAAATTCGCAGCAACTAATTTCCGCTCCTACTTTCTCTATTTTATATACAAACGAAAAAGCTCCAACTACTGAGTAATGTTTTTCTTACGTGAAAAAATCTGGAGAAACGTCAAGATCCTCTTCAACAATGATGGCATATTTCGCAGTTGGAAAAATATTAAATGTGGCAGTTAAGGATGCTTTGTAATGTTGAGAAATACGAGCATTTCTAACACCCAAAGGCGTATGTTGGATTCCTCGAAGTCCTAAAAAATTTACAAGTTTTCAAAATTCCATGAACAAACATTTCCAGTCTTGCTCATGAAAAATATAAGTATACACACACACATACATCTGTAGGCAAATCGGGAATTTGTGGACAATTTTCCATTAAATTTTTTTATTACCAAATAAACGACTGACAGCCATTGGCTCTTCATAATAACCGTCAATAAAAACAGTCACCATCGATGGATTCGCCCCTTCAGCCGACAATAGAGAACGCAACATTCTAATTAATGAGAAAGTCAAGAAAAAACAACTGATTAACTTGTGTACTGAATAACCATGTTTTTTTGTCCGTCTACATAAATATACACATAGATTATAATATGGTTACACAAAAACTAGTATTTTAAATTTCGAACATACCTGAACAAATAATGAGGGCGATTGCTCGCAATTACGGCTACTGGCACATTAAATGTTGTAAAGTTAAGAAGCTGAAAAGCAGAAACATCATAAAAATTGTACATTAAATTGATATGAATGTAGTACATGATATATAGTAAAAATCAGTTCTCCGAAGCTTTTGCTAATATTTCTCTGCATATGTTTATTCTTTTGCAATTTCAATTTACTGAAGTGGGAGGTTTTGGGAAATAAAGAGGAGCAGGGTCTTGACAACTACAGATACTTCCATAGCCTTCAATATGATTACAAAATTCTTTTCGTCGTTCGTTTTCTTCCACTGCTTCCCATTTACATTGACTTTCTATACAAATTAAAATCAAATAAAATACATATTTAGCACAAAGATAAACCTAAATTATTATCTGTCTGTATAAGATAATAATGATATAAAATTCGTACCTTCTACGGAAACTAACGGAACTTGTACTTTCAGAGTGACAGGCGCTCCCCAAGAGTGAAATTCGGTACTTTTACTATATTCTTCAGCCAGTGCTTTTGAAGGAATTTTGGTTGATTGTCCTATGAAATATTCAATAAATTTAATTTATAAATATATCAATTGTTCAAGTATAAACTCATCATATCATTTAAATTAACATGGAGTTGGAGATGGTGAAAATTCAATGTGTATTTTCTGTACCTTTTATACACACCATAGCCCACATATCTCTCCATCCTAAATTCTTGGCTCTCTCTGAACCAAGTCGAGCTAGCATCTCACGGGCATTATTTTTCATTTGAAAAGTTCCTTCGTCCTAAATTTAGAATAAAAAAATACGCAGTATACGATTAGCAAATGACGTTCATGAACTCTTTACGCATTTTGAAAAACACTCTTTCCTTTCAATCATCCAAAAAAGTGCAAATTGTACCATACAAAATATACATGGGTATGCAAATATTTAATATGTGTGTATGAGTACCTTGATGGCAAAGATTATGATTCGTCCGTTTGCAATCATGTTTAAGAATAGAACCATCGCTTCATCTTCATGAGGGGAATATGTATCAAAAACGCGTTGTGCCATTACACTCCCAGTGGCTTGATTTAGGACGAGAACGTGGATTCCGCGACTCTTCCCTGCTTCACTATCTTCTAAAATCTAGATTTTTAACACACACACAGACAAAAAAAAAACAACGTGTTCAGACATTTGATGATCATGATTAAATATTGGAGGACTTCACTCCACCTTGAAGAACTCATGCGTGCATAGAGTTTTCCTTGACTAACGTTCTGCATCATGTCCTCAAGGTATCAAGTAAAACGGACTTTTTTTTTTTGTATTCAACTTGATACACGAGAGAATTCCTCACTCCATTATATGTTATTATATACATATCATTACGCAAAATATGTGTTGTTGCGGTATATGATCTCATGGATATGGTAATCATTTGACAATTTTTGGCGGTTATTTAGTTTAATGGCGTTTTTAATTCGTCAAAAAATGTATAATTATGGAGGTGAGCGAACCTTTGTCAATGATAAATCTCTTTGTACTCATACATGTATCCAAAAAAAGGGGAAGATTATATCATAAGTAGACTTACGACTGTTTCTCCAATTCGTATAGCGACTTTAGATTGAGATGACCAGACTTCAATATTTAATAACCGAGAACCCGGTGAATTCATAGACTCGCCGACAACCAGGCGAGTCATTGGATTATGATTTTTCCACCGACCTTTCCACCATTGAGCCTCCTCACCAGTTGCTGTTGGATACACAGAGAAAACAATTGTATAAAGAAATTGATATAAAGTAATAATATAAACCCATCAGTTGTGGTGATCAACCGTAAAGTACGAATGAAATCCTATGGTTACGTGAACGTGAAGTGAAATTTTAACGTTGTTGATAACAGTGAAATTTTATGTACTTATTTCACGTACAACAATTTAGAGTTCGCGGATTTACTGAATTATTTTTTAAATAAATACTTTTTTTTCTGAAATGCAAATGCGAGTAGAGTTGTGAGAACACTCTGAATCATAGCTGCAAACACGGCTGTCTAGTTCGTGCAAACGTGGGGGTAATTTCGCACGACCGTGCCGTTTTTTTTACATAATTGATTTAGATTGGAGGAAAAAAATCAATTTTGATGCCTAGCTGGACCACGTTTGATTTAGTTAAGGAACATTTTTTGGAAATTGTTTACATGTCTGATCAATATTGATTGACCTGGGGCCCTTAATCAATTTTGATTTTGTATGAAGGGTATAGACAGAAGTTGAAGGACCCCCTTAGAATGAACCCCTTGCATACTAAATCAATATTGATTGTAATCAAAAGTGATTTAGCATAATGGGTTTTTAAATGAGTATTTATATTTGTAGTGAGGGAGTAAAAGTCATTGTACATGTCATGTACATGTGGGTTACAGATTGTCACAACTGATAAGAGAACGTGCTCTGATTGGTCGACCGAACTGAAATTCCTGAATTACTTTATTTTTTTTTCTCTTCTCAGAAATTATTCAGCCGAGAGTGGTTTTTTAAAATCAGAAATTATTCAGCCGAGAGTGGTTTTTTACAATAAAAAATGATTCAGTATGGTGAATAATGTGAAGACTGTCCACAAGAAAATGAACACAATACAGATTTTGCACCATTTTGCTCCAATATTTTGGAATTTTGTATTGCATTACCCCAAATTTTATTTTGCCTTCATGTTCTTGTGGACGGTCCCCAATCTCTTCGCCATGGAGAATCACTTTTGATTACAATCAAATTTGATTTCCATTAAGTGGTCACAGTTCCAAAATCAATATCGAATTAGCACCCAAGGGGTTGACCATTAGTGGTCCCTGGCACCTTTGGCCATGTCAACAATGGACAAAGAATGTTGA
>JAIUND010003712.1:0-14708 GCA_034699125.1 Gisinianus flammeolus
AGAGAGAAAGAGAGAGAGAAAGAGAGAGAGAAAGAGAGAAAGAGAGAGAGAGAGAGAGAGGGAGAGGGAAAGTCGGTGCATGTAATATCCCATTCTTCACGTCCGAAACCATCCAAACCAAATCACTTCTGACTTTCATAATACATCTTGTATACACTTGTTCCTACTTTATTTTCCATTCATGGACTCACTTTCTCTCTGCCTCTCTTTCTTTCTTTCACTTTCCCTCCATCTATTTATCTATCACGGACTTTTCTCGCGTTTCATGTACGTACCTGCATAAAATGTAACTGAACAGGATCTTTTTTTTAATGCAACAAAGACTAAGCAGACAAATCAGGCTCAGAATGACATGAACGCATATACACATTCCCCCCACTCTTTTGACTTTTACCTTTGTACCTATCTGTTTTCGGAGTCTCCTGTCCGAGAGAGAGAGAGAGAGAAAAGAGTTAGAGTACGAAACATACAAAAATGTCAGAGTAAAGAGCAGAGAGAAAGCACGAAAGCGTTTCCAAAAGTAAAACTAAGAAGAAGTAGAAGACGAAGAAACCTGAATTCCTATCCCTCCATTTTATATTTATATGTGTAGAGTACATAGACATTACTTTTACACAGACTAGACAGAGACAGACACTATCCGAGAAATAAACGTGTAATGCTTCTTTGTAACCAGAGAAAAAAAAGCTTTGGTACGATCAATTCCCTATTTTAATTCCAATCGATTGGAAAGAAAAGAAAGAGAGAGAGAGAAAGAGAGAGAGAAAGAGAGAGAGAGAGAGAGAAAAGAATATGAATTCCTTTCAAATGTACACACAAAAAAATGGAAGGTGTACTAACGACGATGAACCACCACAGGAATCCCAATAGCTTTTATTTTTATGCTATTAATTCCCGGTGTGGAACACTTGTGAAATAAAACTAATTTTTTTTTTTACATTCATTTTTACATTCACTGAGCAAACAAATATTCATTTGAATACTTTGAATCAACAGTCAACAAGAAAAATTGCGTGGATATTTTACGTATGTTATGTATATGTATAGACATTATAGAGCCCACCAAAAAAAAGATAAAATATATGCCTAAAAAAACATCCAAGGACAAGAATGAAAGGCATCTCCTTGTGTGCACTTGGTTTTGTCTTGATGTGAAGATCAATGGACTCGATAATATACATATGCAATGGCAATAGACATACCACATACCTAATATGTAATACCTATATCGTGTAGTCGCTACAGCATGCAACTGCTAATGCGAATACTCATCCAATCCAATGTTCAGTGTTAGAAAAACAAAACATAATTCCTCCAAGGGATTAAAAGATAAATGACTATGCCTTACGCCGTCATAATATGATACTGTTCATATTTACCGCTATCCCAAATACTACATGAGCCTGATGCAAAATTCAGATACATTCCTGCTCACATGCGTATGTATGTTATATATCTGTATTCTGTATATGTGCAAAATCTACATCTATAATATTGGATGTATAAACGAGTAGTCAAATAAAACCCACGCAAACAAGGGAAATGGCTTCAATACACTGGCGACTGTCTATAATTTATGGGTAACAAAACCACGGTGATCCTCAATTTGAATGGACATCGTTTTATTATCATATCCTGTATCCACATTCATATGCAGTCCATATTACCATTATTATTGCTACATATCACTCACTACTGGACTCGTACTACGAAAATACCAATCGTTTCAAGCTCAAGTGGAAAGTGGAAACTGAATCTAAAATAATATTAACTATCCCCTCATACCAATTTCGTTAAACATTTTTCCTCATGCAGTCCGTGACTAAATGACAGTAAATGAACAAACATTTCGTAGAAAAAAACAAGAATGGAAATGATGGCTACAAACGTAAAATAAACCAAGAGAATAATTTACACGCGTACAATTGCTACGGAAAAGTACTTCGGTATGTGTGTTTGGGAGATATTTACATAAAATATGGTGAAATGCATGGATTATATTATACTGGAGAATGTATAGGATCTGAAATGGAGACGACTGTTCTCACTGAGCAGACTGGTTTGGTTTCCTTTGGTTTTCTAATTGGCATCTCTTGACGGAAGTACAACTACAGCTAACATTATGACATTATGTGGACTGTTACACCAACTGCCAACTTCCAAGTGAAAACTACAAACGACAACTGTCTCTCTCTCTCTCTCTCTCTTTCACTCTCACCGAGGAGAATTTTCTCTCATTTCTCTCTCTTTTTCCAACGAGAATTGTCAATGTCCAACACATGCTCTCATTCACTCAAGGCTGCCTCCCCACATAATAACAACGAATAATAATTACTTTGTTCAGATAATAATTAAATAAACACATCAGGGCGGAACTATTTCACCGAGTATCACTACTCACAAGTCAAGAGTCTTCATTTACCATTCTCATTACATTTACTAAGCATTGGCTTAGCATGGATTTAATTTATTCAATCGCATTACCTATACATTTATTTATGTAGCTACACGAGAGAACGTGTGTTCTCTCTTCTTTTCTTGTACACATCATACAATAAAATCCCAACCTCTCCAACCAATATTCTTTCAATTTTGTAACTTGAATATATTGAAAACTCCAAATTTACCAATATCAAAAAAGTTACATCACTTTCGAATTATGCACATATTAAAGATAACTAAACACGTTCGCTATGTAAAGTAGTGTTAATAAAATTAATTTCCGATCAAATATATCAGATGATCCATAATAATTATTTCGAATCAAAGAAAATTGGGATTACAATCTTATCCAGTAATTGGAAAACATTAAAGGGTTTTTGTTTTGTGAGAGCGGGATTCGCGTCCGAGTAAATGAAATGAAAAATGAAAAGGTGAAAGACAGGATGCTGTCGGGAGAAATATAATGCTGCACAAGTTGTAAAAATAAATAAAAATACGTTTGACCCACACTACATGCGAAACCTTTAAAATCATATGTGCTTTACAACTATTCCGTCTCGTATAAATATTAAATATAAATAGAAACAGAAATAGAAATACCTACACATGGAGTGAAGGAATATTTCTCGGAACAAACAACTCCATACGCTCACTCGGTAGAAAAAATATTACAAATGTAAAGCTAATCCAATCAAGATATCAAGATAATATCAGAATCAAACCATTTACTATTAAATGCTAGTTTTCACCTAGTTTGCTGTACGTTTATACGGGAAATATTATGTAGGACACACAAGTGGTCGACTATGTACGAAGGAATGATGAATATATATATTTAACACACGGCTCCATGTGAAACGAGAATAATGTGTAGTGAAGAAATATAAAATATTTACTAAATAGTAATAATAATAATAATATTACATAACTAATAAAACTGTAGACATTAAGACACAAAATGTATGCACACACGTGAAATAATAATTGTATAGGAAATAGCGATAGAATGGATAGCGATAGCAGCATACCGTGATGGTTATCCGTTTCTTAATAAAGTTGACTACAAGATCGAAGAAGAAGGGTCACCATGTAGTTGACTTCCACTACTGAAACTACTGAAGAGTTGTAACTATTTTTAATTATTTGACGAGTAGAAGAAGCACCTGACATACTAATTATTATTATTATTATTTATTTTATTTTATTTATTTATTTATATATCATATTTGAGAGAAATGTGAACGTGTTTGTGATGATGATGATGATGATGATGATGATTATGTGATGTGTACAATCAGAATTGAATGGAGAGAAAAAGGGAGGGAGCGAGACCCAACTGGAACTTTGAAAAAGATCTAAACTGTCGTATTATTATTATTAATATTATTTTAGTATAAATGTATCATTCGTATTGTTGTGGTTCTCTCCTCGCTTTATCTTTTGTTTTTTATTATTATTATTATTATTATTATTATTATTTGAATATACTAAGAATCTGATTATCGATAAAACCTACTCAGTCGACCGACGTCGGTCATCCTACTTTATTTTATTTATTAATTTTTTTTTGTTTATCTCGGTGTCTTCTTCGTTATCCTCAGGAATCCAAGTCACAAATAAAATCGTTGTCCGTGTGTCTGACTATATCCAGGTATGCATATTAGTTATATGAGTTATATATATATTTATAGATCTATTGTATTATATTTCTGAGGAGATGACTTTTTGACTTGTCGGATTTTGTCTCTCTCTTTCTCGTCCTCGTCAAAAATTATTTGCTTATAAACTAAAAAACCGAGAGAGTACTAGTATATAATTATTCGTATCGTACAGAAGTGGACACAACAAACAGTAGCAGTAACAACAACAAGAAAATCTTTCGTTCACTTTTCCCCCCACGGAGCATTTCCGCACCCTTCCCTTGCTTTCAGATCTCCGCTCTTACTACAACAGTCACAGAAGTAATGCCAATTCCAAGTAAATATGTCAAAGAAAAAAAATATTTCTAGACCCCAAAAAATTGTAGAAGAAGAGAAGAAGAGAATCGTCTAGCCTAGGTTTTGCCGAATCTTCCTTTCCTTTCCTCTCTCTCTTTCTCGTTTTTGGCTGTGCCTTTTTCGTATGGGGAATCCCGTCCGCTCCTTTTCTCTCCTTCCTTTTCGTGTGTGCAACTCTATATTCCTCATATATATATATATATACGTGTCCAATCCTATACTATACGTATATATTCCTCTACACAATCCACCTATACTAATATAGCCAACCAACCAGTAGGCAACTCGGCCAGTGAACGTTTTCCGCCTGTACTTATCTTACATGGAGTAGTTGAGTAGAGTAGAGTATATATGTCGCTCTCTCTCTCGCTCTCTCTGTTTCTCTTTCTCTGGCCTCTATCCTCCCATTCCTTTCTTTCTCTCGCTCGCTCTCTCTCTAGCTTTTTCTAGCCGTCATCGTCATCGTACATGTACACTGCTCAATGCGGCATACAGAACCGAGTCGAGTCGTCGGTCTGCGCAAAATTTAGGTCAATTTTTGCGCCGCTCAATATCGTCTTCACGTACAAAGAAATCGATTCTCACTCTTTCTCCCATAGACTCTGGCCTATGTCTCGTGCTCACTCACTAACCCGCTTGTCCTCTTTTGCTCCGTTACGGCGTGTGCATTCTCTCTCTTTCTTTCTCCCTTTCCCTTCCTCGCTCGCTCGCTCACTCGCTCCTTTCTTTTTTGCTATATAACTCCCCGGATATAGAGTGAGCTCCGAGTCAACTCGGATATATATATCCCCCCAAATACTCACATCTTATACATGTACAAACGACAACCAGATGCATTGCATTCGAGCTTTTCTAGTTTTCGAGCAGTCGACAAGTTCCCCGAGTCCAACCAAACGAGCTTCTACACAGTTATGTGTAGAATCTAGAGAACTGTGTCTCGGGTTTCTCCAAGTTGTTTTTGCTTTCTCTCTCTCTCACTCGCTAGCTCGCTCTTTCTCTGGCACAGTTTACTCCGAGTCGCGTGCTCCATCAAACGTAGGAAATCTTTCCCCGTTTCACTCGAGTTTCACCATGGAATTCACTGGATTCGCCACTGCACGGGGATTGTCGTCATGTCTTCCAAACGTGAGCACCCTCTTCGACCGAAACCAAAAAACTACCAAAGCCTTTCACTTTGTTCACTTCATTTTACACCTCCAAAGAATCCATCACTAACTACAAACGATCAGCTGTCTTCAAATACATTCAACCGAACAAAGGATTCCTTTACAATTTTTTTCGAGTACGCGTCATATCGGATACTTATAAAAAAATATCTATACTCAAAAAAATAACTCAGTTTTCTGTTCCTTTATAAAGTTTTGTCTATTTCAATCAAGAATGTCCTTGCTCATTCAATTCAATTCACTTCGTTACTGGCTCATCATTTTATAGGTGAGAATCATAGGAAAAAAGATCAAAGAGATTTTCAAAGACGACAGAGAGAATTCGCCTTCCATTTCTACGTATATGTAATTAGTAATTACGTATAATTCATAATTTGAGAGTGATCAGGAAAATAATTGTTTGATAAAAAAAAAAGACTGGAGCGTCTGGAGAAAAAGTGTGGGATACAAAATAAAGTTTGAAGTTTCCTAACTACATCCATTTAATATATGCCTGAATAAATAAATTAATGCCCGAAATTTCTGTAGACAGACTCTTTTGTTCAAGTTTTTCCAAGTGTTACATGGAATATTTTAAGTCGTCTGTAACTAGACAGCTGGTCAGAAAGTTTGGATACATAAACCGCCAGTGTGGATGGGAGACAGTGAGAAAAAAGTACTACGTGAGAAAATAATATATTGACTCAAGTTTATGAAGCAATTTGCAAGTTTCACACACACAAAGGCAAAGTTCATGTGTTCTCAAAATCATTAGAAATTCATTACTTAATACTTAATCCTAGATACCTACATTTTACATTTGAGCCATATCTATATCTAAAATATCTCGTCTATATACATGTACTGTACCAGCAGCACTATTAAAAAAGCATGCTGTGAAATATATAGGGAGGGTGGGGGGGGGACAACTCTGGCATAATCATAAGAACTTGGACTTGAAGTTTATGGTCATCATGTGAAAAAGAGTGGTGAAATATATCAGACTCTGCTTGTATAAATACCTATGTTCTGAACACACCAAACAAACAACCAACCAACCAACCAACCGCCACTACCAACTGGATACTGAATGGATATAATATGGATCCTTGCCAGCCAAACAAGTAAAAGTTACTTTCCACTCTCACGCTACATTCACCGCCACCGTCCGTTAACTTTCACCCCCAAAAAAGACGTATGTAACCAAAAAAATCCTCAGACTCATTATCCAAACAAAAACATATCATACCAGACAGACAGCGAGAGGAAATACGTAAAATAAAATCCTAAAATCCCAGAATAATATTACTATTACATAACGACTACAATCCCACGCATCATTTTCCTCACCTCCATGCTACCAAAATATATTTTCTATTGAATTTCATGTAAATATTCCTTCCTTATTTTAAAATAACAATGAATTACAGTTCATGTTTATTAATTATAGTCACGTTTCCTCACAACAATGATGGATTTCAGTGTACAGAAGGCATAAAGTAGAAAACCTCGGTATTTTCTGAGCGAAATACTCTGTGCTTAAAATCCAAATATATAATTTTTGAAATATATAAGTAAATGACCTCTGTAAAATATTACTTGTACGGATTCCAAATCCTCAAAAAAAATTTAAGAGTATTTTATCAATCTACAAAAAATCGTTATTTATTTTCACACGGTATGTACAAGATACCAAAGGTCATTGCAACTCATCAGCACCATCATCATCATCACCATCATGCACACACGAATCAAATTCGATAATAAAATGGAACTTATGAAATGAGCTTGAACATGCAATATGGAAAAGTGTTGGGAAAGAATGCAGAGAAAGGGGTTAAAGAACAGAAAATAGAATAAAAGTGAGAAAGGATGAAAAAGGCTCAACGTCTCGGCTCATCCCTTTTCCCTCCGCCCCACCACATTTCCCTCTCATATGTTTATCGTTAGATGCATATGCATACCTAGTAATAGCGTTTTTACATACATGGAATAAGAATAAGGAAAGGATGATCTCACAATGGAGTACGCGAATGAGAAATTGGACGAAGGAAAAGATGGGAAAAGGAAAACTATGAAATATATTTAGAAATGGTTCATTCAGAGTCTATCTCAAGTTCTAAAGGCAAATAATAGCGCGAGTGGTAAATCATCCGTGTATTCCTTCCACACCACCAAACTTTTGTCAGTTTTTGTTATTAAAAATAAAATTCCTTTGTAGCTTTCTTTGTGTACTTGGATAATGTAGAAGTATCTAGAATGGAGAGCGGAAAGTCTCCATCAAAGAAGGAAAATGCTTCTCATCCATTATTTTAAATGCATTTTGCATTTGCATTTGCATTTCTCTCCTCGACACATTTCTCACTGCTCGTGTACTCGAAACTCCAGCTTCTCCAATGGTAAGCAGTAAATAGCCATATGACGAAGAATGAAACTCAAACTCCAAAGTGAGAGCTCGGAGCATGGCCGTCTTTCTTTGACCATGTCTTTGTTGTTGGTCTAATAATCATGAAGGGATTTCAAGTACGAGCATTTTGCATACAGATGCCAAGAAAGTACATTTGTATAGGTATCTTCACTATGTTCATACTCGTTATTATCATTATTATATTCGTTATGGCGTTATTAGCCTACTCATGCTTAGAAAATAGTCATGAGAAAACTGAATTATTTCAATCTATTATTTTCAACTGCCGAATCCCGTATTATTTTCCCTTTTTTTACTGCCATTTAGTACTGCATACCTTTTCATTTTATCATTGGAATAATGAAATGTCCTAAGGAAACTTTCCTTCACTTTAATCACTTTCACTCCCTTAAGCACCTTTTCTGGAAATGTCAAAATTCCAAATCAGAATGAAGGATAAAAAGAGAATCGACCCCGAACTTGTAGAAAACAAGTTAGAATTTACAGTTACGGTCACAGTTTCCTGAACAAAGTTCACAGTCCTTGGAAATTCTGTGAAGGAAATGAGAAGAAAATCATCAAGACAAGATGAACGTACAACTATGAACTATACTTATTATACATATACGTATTTAGGTAGGTACATGATATTTAACCAGCTCCACATTTAAAACTCTAGACGTTCATAATACTTGAGCAGGTAATATTATTGTTGGTGTTCGTTGTGCGGGGAGAGAGTTGGAACTCCAGACGAACGGGAACTTTGAATAAAATGAATAGTATGCCATGCAATGCTCAAAATTTGTGTGTGGATTTTGTAGCACATAGTATTATTATATATACAGAAAATGTTGAATGCATAATAAATGAAGTGATTATACACACTCCCAACTCATTGTCAGTTGGACTTGCCCGGGAACATGCCGCAGAAGTATCTACACACTGCACTACACGACTACACACTTCCTTGGTTGCTTTCCCTTTGTCTGAAATGCAACATCCTCAAGTTTCATTTGGAATAACAAGAAGAAATGAGATGAATCCAAAATCCAAATCCTCTCAACTCACTTGAGAATCCTTTGTTATAACAATAACGCTCCCGTAGCCATAGCCATGTACGGTTACGACGTTGACGTATATTACCATTTCCATTTCCATGACTTTGATACTTTCTAGGAGAGGAGACCCAATTGGAGCAAGGTGCTCCCTACTGCCTCCTGCCTACTACCTACAGTCCACAAATAATACGACCCAACTATTGTGATATCATTACACATTACATCATTCCTCCCGACCGACCGACTATCTCTACCATCCATATAATATGTATGTGTGTAATATTATATAGAAACACACAATTATATTTTAGGGTCCACACACAGTTAGAAATATCAGATGTACCCATGTACAAAGTACAATACAATGTTGGTAAATGGAAAATCTTGGAGTTTATTATTATTATTATCCATCCCTCATACTCTACTCATCAACTTTAAGGGAAGTGAGCCGAACACATTTATAATAATTATCTTCATTGGTTCTCAAACTCCTGTTGGAGTCGTCGTCTCGCAATCAGTTCCTGCGTATAGATGCAGTTCAATATAATAGATTTCTACGGGAACTGTATAGAGAGAGAGAGAGAGAGAGAGAGAGAAGAGGTTATTGATAACCATCATCACGTATTGAACCGTGAGCAAACATCCTCCAAGAATTTAATAATAATTTGACTTCTTCTATCGTTTCTAGTTATGTAGTTCTAGCTTGCTACTGCCCTCTCTTTACTTTCCTAACGATAGTGATAACAATAGGAGTTTTTCAGTCAGACATTGTCTAGAATGTTATGTTATGTTATATCTGCACACTTGTACAAAACAATACAATTCAATACATGCATATCTGTAGGTATATAATAAGCAGGAGAACAATTCTTGTCTCGAGTCGGAATCCCCCTATTATTACATATTATATTCGATTCTCCTTCCTTCCGTCTCTATCATTTCATGTAATCATGTAACACACACGAGATGGAAACGAACTAGTTGCATATTGAAATAATTGAGAATATACTTTTTAGAAACATACAGAAACAGATGCCCTCCAATTCCAATGTTCAGAAATGAGACAAAGACACAAGGAAATTATTTTTTAGATCTGATTTTTTTTCTCCTTCTTCTTCTTCCTTTTCTTTATTATATATATATTTTCTAATATGCATGCACAGCTGAGCAAGACGCTCATTTTTAACTCGGTATCCCTACAAAAAAAAATGGGCTTGAAAAAAATAAGGATGGCAGTAAAACATATGAAAGGGATGGTGACTTTACTTTGGAACGAGACTCTGGGGAAGGAATTCCTCGTCGGAGGAATGCCATTTATATGAATCCGAATATGATTTGCTGCATTCCGAATGCTAAATTATGACTCGTGCTTATGTATGATTAGAGTTTAGACTTACCCAGACAACAATAATGTATACTGAAATACTGAGACTGGGAACGGGGAGGAAAATGGAATGATGAGGAGGCAGCAGAAGGAGGCTAGAGAAAGTCGAGGGAGAGAGAATTGCAAGAAAACAAAAAGAAAACAATAATATCATTTTTCACAACTTGGTAAAGGTTTCCTCTTACGTCTCTGCTTTCAATGCTGATATCGTATCAATATTGATATAAAAAAGTTTGTTTTTGTCTATAGACAGACAGACGACAGACAAAAAAAAGTGAAAAGATCGGTACATAGATCTACATTTCTACATATCTGTACTTGCTCCGTCATTTGGACGGTAAGAAGTAAGAAGTAATGTTATATTATTACAACTGTGTAGGTTATAGATTATCGAATGTGCATTACACATCCATCCCGGCGATAGACTCTACACTCGATTCTCAAGCAAGTAACATGTTTGAAGATGAAGGACAAACTTTTCCCATTTGAAAACATTTTCTTCCATATTTCTTCCTTCCTTTCTCCACCTTTTATTGAAAGTACTTGTAATATTTCCTTCTTAACCATTTTAATAATATCATTCACTTTTTTTTTTCTCTCTCTCTCCCTCAAACGCTCTTTTTTTCTTCATCCCCAATCATATGCTTTCTATATACCACACATTTATACTTTCAACACCTTTTCCTCTTTACTCTATACTTTCCTAGCTCGACTCTAGAATTCCAACAATATGTAACAGTCCCTTTCCCTTCCCCCCCCCCCCATGTTGAGCATGATAGAATTTCACCCAAACAAAATGTCTATTCTCTATCTCTCTCTCCTGTCATGGAATTTGGTCAAATTTACTTGGGTTTTATAATAAAGTAAGTATGGATATTCACAAAGGGTTATCTAGGTGTGGATGTCCACCCAAACAGAAATGGATAGAGATTCGAACAAAGAAGAAATTTGTGCAACTTTGAAAACAAATACAATAGAGACACACAAAAATGGCCTTTGTACAGCGAGTAAGACATTCTTGCCATTTTATTTATTTATGACTTGAAAATCATGGTTTTCCGTTTTTGTCTGGCGTCATTCCCTTTTCCCTTATACCCAAATGTCTAAATACGGTACGATATATTTAGTACTTTAGTAGGTATATAAGAATAAGAATCTCTATTGTATCACATCTGAGAGCCTTGTAGGTAGAAATTTCTGTTGCGGAAAACAAAAGCGACGAAGAAGAGGAGGAGAAAAGCTGCTGGGAAGGTGAGGTTGAAAAATGGTGAGCAATAAATGAACAACTCTATGCAACGGAGAAAGCATTTACTCAAACAAACACGAGAAGTTGCTTTGTGAGAGGAGTGAAAGAGAGAGAAAGTGTGTGTACTCTTTCGATATAATTTCCGTCTCTTCCCCCCGCCAGCGTCAAATTAAATGAAGTTTTAAACTGAGAGGAAATTTCATTAATTAAAGTCAAGAAAGGAGAAGAAAAAAAGTTTCAAGTTCCTGTCCCAAATCTCAAGTACCCTCTGACTGACTGAGTACTCAACTCACTACATCCACTTCCACTTCCACTACCATGACGACCAGTATAGATACATACTACAAGGATAAAAGAGGTTCCTTTCACATTCAGAATTCCGGCTCTCTCGTTCCGTTCGTTCGCCGCTCACTCGCTCGCTCGAGACTCGTTTCTTTATATATATATCGTAGGTACATAATAACCATCAAAAATATGTAAAAGCATAATTTTTTTCTTTTTCTGTGGCGTTCTTTTCTTTACAAGTACATCATTTTTACCTGTAAAGAATCTCAATGAGTGTGTCATTTGTAACCAAGAGAAGAGCAGGGAAGAAGGAACTTCTTTTATACCACCATGTTGGAACATCATGTGCATCATGTGTGGCTGACGAGCAAACAAAATTCCATGTTACTTTTTCAGAGCTCAGTTTCCCTTGTACTAGTTTACTAGTTCAATTATTATCAGATACTCGGAACGTGAGGGAGAGAGAGAGAGAGAGAGAGAGAGAGAGAGAGAGAAGAGAGTAATGGAAACTGAGTACTGAGAGAGACTCTTTTATCCTATCTAGGATGCAAATATGGAATCGTCAAGTATAAAAACCATCTGTGCATATATAGTCAAATCCTTGAGAAACGTCAAGTGAAAAGTTGAAAATCTTTTGGAATGGAGCTCCATTCCTTACATGTACATAATACATATTAATAGACATAAGTATTCTCCATCCCCAGTCTGAACTCTTCCTTCACCAAAGGCACACACACACATACACACACTTATCATACAAAAGATATTGCATATTTTGTATTCAGCGTATTTTGAGCCCTATTCTTATCGTTAGAAAATTCACTTGTACCAATATTCCAGTTTTTAAAAGTACAATACACAGCGTTTTTTGGAAGTAGGTAATATATTCATAATATATTCATATAAAAAAATGGACAGAGAAAATATCGATCATGCTAGTCTTTCTTAAACTCCTGCATTGCTTCCATAGCTCCATGATAATATTATGATAATGATATGATATACTTACGATTATTAATAATAGTAACTATGTACATTAAATTCTATTTATTATTATTAACTTAATAATGTTAAGTATTAAGTAGGTATATTATTGATGAAATAACTAAAAAATGGAATAAGAGTTATTTGAAAGGAAAATAAAAATAAATTCAAACTTACATGATATCGCCCAATTTGAGTTTGGTTTGTACGAGAGCACACATTTTGTGGTCATTGACATTGACAGCGCGTCTTCTGCCGCCTCGTCGATAGGCTCCATAGCCTCCATTAGTCTGTGACAGAGTTGACATGCGACGGAAAGTACTCTCGGTTGCAACCAGTTTTTTCTTTTCCACTTCATTCGGGTGCTCTTTGGTCGTGGATGGGAGGATAATTTCATTGACATCATCATCTTCCTCTTCCTCCACCTCCTCTTCACAATTATTGTCTTTGTCAGGATCTGCCTCGTCGTCATCGTCAATTTCAGCGTCAGCGTCGTCCTGTTCAAATACTACTTCTAGTTTGTCCTTACTGTTCATTTCTCATAGCGGGTTGCCCATTCTTTGTGTCGTGTCCCGATTCCAAAATTCCACAATTCCACTAACAATAAGTACTAACTACTATTACCACCACAGACAGACAGACTCCTCTTCCCCTCCTCCTCCACCTCCTCAATCCACAAACTTATTATTATTATTCGTACATCAATCAGCACCAACGACTTCCCCACACAAAACCTGCAAACACACAATCAAATTACATTTCCATTAGTATACTCATCGTTAGAAATCACTTGAACACACAATTATCATTACTACATACTATACATATATACATACTACATACCATACCATTACTACATACCATTTCCCAAAAATAAAATTATTATTATTTTCCCATTTCACACATGAAAATTGTTATTAAGTAATTAATAATTATTATAATTCATAATTATCCAAAAGTTGCGATTCCCAACTATGCATTTTACCCGTGAGCAAATCTCCTCAAACTAATATTATAATTATGAACTAATTGGAAAGGAGTCCTCATGATCACAATTAACAACTTTATTACAGTTAAACCACAGTCAACAAACTACAGTTTGTATCTGAATTAAAATGATTCTGAAATTCTTAACTTGTTTATTATTACACGACGAAATAAAAAAAAAAAAGAATTGTAAAAGAATTTAAAGAATTGTAAATTTTCAACGGTCATTTTAAATTTCGCGCCACTGTACTTGATGGCAATTGTTCTAGTTTTTTTCCTTTTCAATGTTTTCTTTTCACTTGAAATTGAAGAAAACATTGGAATAATCGAGAGTTTGGTAACTTGAGATTTCATGAAATCGTAAGTAAAATCGTAAGTCGATGGGAGTGGCTTAACAAAAGATTGACGACGGCAAAGGAAAACGCACGAAATGAATTTGGTAAAATTTTCGGCAATTCAGAATCGCGCAGGATTTAGACGTACAGTGTAAATTGGGTTATTTAATTTTGCCGCTCGAACTTCTCCCGCAAAACTTTCCTCGCGATTCCCGTCGCACACTGCGCCGAATGCCCAATAAAAACGCTGTTGGACTAAAAAATCAACTTGGTTCTTTGTAAAAAACAAATACATTACAATATTAAGCCCTTTGAGGAGCATTTATTGATATATTTATGGAAATGTAAAAATATCGAATGCTAGTTAAATTAATTGCAAATCATTCGAGTGCCCATTTACTTTAGTGCTAAATCTTACAATTTAAACTACACGAGTTG
>JAIUND010003713.1:0-14705 GCA_034699125.1 Gisinianus flammeolus
AGTTGCTAAAAACTATTTATATTTGACAGTTTATAAAAATAATTGTAAACTTGACCTCAGCAGCGTGACCTTTTTTTGACGTGCTGGTTTTTTAGAGGGTTGACCCGGATGTAAAAGTTGACAAGGAGGTCAAGATCTATCATCCTAGAACAACAGTTCATCAAAAACAATTTTATTTTGCAAAATGAAATTTTTTTCAACAGACGGGATTCGAAACCACAGGCTTTGCAATGGCAGTCGAGACTCTTACCATCGCGCTACAAAAAAAGAGGAGAGAAGTTAAATTCAAAATTAAATTCCCTCTCGACTTTTCTCTAATTTGCATACTTTCTTTTAACAAAGATATTAAGTTTTAACGATTTCGTTAAAACTGTGCAACTTCCCTAATAATATTATATATCCAAGCATTACATATACACTTTTATTATTGTGGTTTTTGGAATAAGAAGTGTGACCAAATTATTTACAACTTTGTGTGATTGATTTCATTGAATTTGCAAGTAAATGACATCACGACCGCTTACTGACTTACGTAAAAAACAACAATTACAAAGTGTGTGGCGGAATTTAACTTGATTTTAATAATATATTACAAAGTATTACAAACTTTAAAATATATCAAGGTTTAAAAAACCGAGTACATTTTCACATAGTACATTTTCCGGGTAACAAAGAAATGTCCAAAGATACATCAAGCTTATCAGGTACTGTATATATTAATTAGTATATAAGTATGTATTTGTTTTCAAAAATCATAAAACGGTACGTGTACAATTGTACAGAACAATAATGTATACCAAGTTGGTATTACCAACAATTAGGATTCATTTATATCGATAAAAACATGTAAAACATTCTTATAGTTTTGTGCTTGTTAATTTGTCGTTGATTTGTGTGTCATTGTATATTAAATTAATTGTCTTTCATGTTTTCGTCGCGTATATATATATATAAAACTAGATTGCGAGTACTTAAGTATGTTTTATGAGATGTCTAAAATCAATTTGTGTGTAAGTATATGTGTTTTAAATGTATTTTTTTCATGCTTCTATTTCTAAAGGAAAAAAGAAATCAGGTACGTATGTGTCCGTAAAATATATTCATATTTCATTATAAAAAATATAAGTATGGTCACCATAATTGTCCAATAAATAGATTGTAATCTGTATAGTAGTGTATATTAGTATAATCATTGTAGTGTGTTGTGTTATAATTGTGTTCTATAATTCCTTGTAAGTATACTTATTTACCACCTATATAGATAATAACGCTCATATGCCAACGTAAACTTTTTAAAGTATTTTGATTTTCCTATATACATTATAAATTTATGCTGTTTCATTTTCATTTTGTCACTGTAATATGGAGCTTACATAAAATAATAAGTGAATATAGCCAATGCCTATATTCGACTATATACAATTGTGTTGAAGATTTTGTGTGGGGGTACTGGGGGTTATTAAATTTTTCTGATTGTTCTTTTCTTTCATATATACAATATAGAACAAGATACACCACTTTCATGGAAAGATTTAACTCAACGGGGAATGCTAAATCCTAATCTTCAAGGACCTATGCTTTCAGATTCGCCAAAAACAGCCAAAATCATGCCTATCAATCCACCACAAAGCTGGACTAGTACTGCTAATTTAGAAAGTAATGGAGTTTCAGTGACCATTGTTTCGGGTCTCTCTAATATCTCCAATAAATCAACTCCAACTACCCCTGGAATAATAAATAATAGTGTAACTATTACACCGGCGAGTAATAATGGGACAGATGTAGAAAGAAGACAAATCTCTACTTCAGTCAGCGATGGGATGGGTGAGTGGTTATTATTTTTTTCTCAATTTTAAATACTAATTAGTACAGTAATCCATGTAAGTAAGTGACACGAAAAAGATTATAATTCTCACTTTTTTCTTGATATAGCTATATGTGAGCATTGTGGAAAACGAGGAGTCCGCGATGCATTTTTTACTAAAAAACGAAATTTCTGCAGTAATGTCTGTGTACGTGCAGCAGGATCCAAATCAGCATCTGCTGACTCAACTGAACATGTTAAATTACAGGTTTGACAAATTGCTTCATTTTGCAATGATGTACATACGTGCGTAATTTATTATTATATATTTTGGACTATGTTTAAAGTTTTGATGTGTAATACAGGGTGCAATTAAATTGTCGTCTACAAAACCTGAATCCGTAGTATTACCAGATTATCAGGAAGAGTCGTCAAGAGGATCTTCTATTCATGAGGGGAATAGATCCTCTTCTTCTGCATCCAATTCAGGTAGCGATCAAGATATCATACCAGTGAAACGGAATAAACTTGATATGGAACACACTTACGATTGGACTCGAATGCTAAATGAAGCAAATTTTGTAGCTGCTAATGTGGCTAGCTTTAAACATGTACGTATCTCTTATAAGTTATAAAAATATTACATTTGAAATTCCACGAAAAAGATTATTTTTACATGAATCCAAAAGACTAAGTAAAAACTATGTTGTTGTATTTTTAATATTTTTTTATTTATATAGGCTCCTGTATCGTATTTGTGGGAAAATGTGACTGTAGGTATGAAAGTGGAAGTAGAGAATACTGATGTTGATCAAGTAAGTAAAAAAGAGCCATCTTTTAATTACTTGTAAATACTGTACGTAAACATTAGTCATTTATCAGATCAGTTCATAGAGTGTCATTGTTTAATTTTAGATGAGTTACCAAACAGCTTTTTGGGTGGCCAGTGTAATTCAAATTCAAGGTAAATATCTACGATGTAGTTCAGTGTTTTATTTTATTATGCACTACAAAAAATGAGCATGATATGTACAATTAAATGGCTCGTCAAATATGTTGAACTAATTCAATTTTTTCTTGTAGGATACAAAGTTTTATTAAGATTCGAGGGATTTGGAAATGATAGTACAAGAGACTTTTGGTGTAATCTTTGTAGTGAGGACGTCCATCATGTAGGCTGGTGTGCAACAAAAGGTAAAAATTTTTGATTGCTACAAGTGTAAAATTCAATTGTTTATACTTGTTGGATTAGTGCGTTATTTATTGAATAAAACTTACTCGTTCTTCTCGTCTTCCTTTTGCACAGGAAAACCATTGATTCCACCTAGATGTAAGTGTGTATTAAATTATGATTACATTAATTAATTACATTAAATTATGTGCAAGCAAGAATAAAACAGAAGGTAATTAATTTGGATCAACTTCAATATTTTGTAGCTATTGCAGGAAAATTTCCAGGTAAGCCAAGTTACGTAAAACAAAATTTAAATGGTAAATGCTCTAAATTCTAATTATATTTTTATTTATGTAATGACCTTTTTATGATCGTCCGTTCACCTTCCTGCTAACTCGACTTCCGGCTCGAAGACTGGCGCGATTTTCTTGTTAAACGATTGACAGGAGCTCGTACTCTGCCTCAAAATTTTCAAACTAAAGTAGCTAGTGGTCTCAATTCGAAATATGAGTACGTCCTTGATTTCCTTGTACTTCAAATCTCATGTTTTCTAAAACGTAATTGAGATATTGACATAAGCCAAAAAGGGATTAGTAGAGGAAGGTCCAAAGTTTTTTTCACCGACATTTGAATTGAAGTTCCATGGTAGAATTAGCATTTCGACAGCCTTAATGTTTTGGCCGTTAATCTTAGGAAGGAAACGTGTTATTGAGTATGTTGCCGGTGAATACTTAGTAAGTAATGTAACACGAAAAATTTCTCTTAAAAGCTGCGTTACAAGTCCAATTATCAAGTCTAAAAATCGTAAAACCCGAATTTCTTAAACCCGGAGTTTTTAATAGTTTTGCAGCGCAGTGATATTCTACAACTCATTAGATATCGTAGCTGTTTACCCCGGGAAAAAATTGAAGGGTTACGGAATTACATCGAATTTTCCAATTCGATTCACACAAAAAAACTGAGGAAAGAAGGACGATTTAAACAAAAACTTAAATGCTCCAAGAATTTCCTAAGGAGCTTCAATTGGTTAAAACAACAAAAAACTCCAGATTTTCCTCCATGAATCCCTTTTTGGCCTTTGTCAATGTCTCAATTATTTTAGAAAATATGAATTTTATAATCGTATATGTACTCTCCGATTATAAATAACTGAGAATAGATTTAGGAATCCTTGCCCATTTCAAATACATTGAGTGGGAGGAGCTACGAAGGAGAGAGAAACCATCAGTTATTTATAATCGGAGAGTACAATATTTTGTTGGATTTAATGAAGATTAAGAAAGTCAGCAGGGATAATAATTGCAAATATTATGCTGATATTTCTTAGATTGAACTCACGTTTAGAAGTTGTGGATAAAAATCGTATATCTCAAGTTCGCCTTGCTTCGGTACAAAAAATTGTTGGGAAACGGCTGCATGTACGCTATTTTGATGGTGAAGATGAAGATGGAGGTAAATAAAATACAGATTAAAGTATAAGCTTTGCAAATCCCTATTTTTGGTATATTTTCATGACTTTTACTTGTCGAAAAAATTATGCATCGGGTGTTCTTTCATATGAAGGCTTCTGGTGTCACGACGATTCGCCGCTCATTCACCCTGTGGGCTGGGCAAAAACTGTGGGACACGAAATCGTCGCCCCACGATCATATGATCCGGCAGTATTACCACAAACGGCGTTCAAATTTCCAAATTATGATAATGTGGAACTGAAAGAAGGAATGAAAGTTGAAGCAATTGATCCTTTAAACTTGTCCGCAATTTGTGCTGCTACTATCAAAAAAGTTCTCAATTATGGTTATATCATGATTCGTGTTGACTGCTACGAAGAGGATAGTTCTGGATTTGACTGGTTTTGTTACCACGTACGTAAAACCATTTAAAATTTTTGAAGTGTTGCGTTTTCTTAAAATTGAACTTTCGGTATACAAGTAAATAAAAATAATGAGTATACTTACTGATCCCTTTTAATTTTAGGTAACATCACCTTATGTTTTCCCCTGTGGGTTTTCCGCTAGTAATGGACTAGAGTTAACCCCACCGCATGGTTATGCCAAAGATTCCTTTGAGTGGCCGAAATATTTAAAGGCTACGGGCTCTCGGGCTGCTCCTCTTAGTCTTCTTAAAAAAGTTTGTACACTTCCAAAACTTTTGAATTTTTAGTTTTATCCCTTACAATTTGCCATGTTGATGGTAGCATTTTGTATTAATTATTTGAATTTATTTTCTTAATTTAACCAGGAACGCATTGAACATGATCTTAAAGTTAAAATGAGACTCGAAGCGGCAGATTTGATGGATCCTCGACTGATATGTGTCGCCACAATTTCTCAAGTTGTCGGACGTCTCCTCAAAATTCATTTTGATGGTTGGTTTTTTGTGAAAACATTTCCCTAAAAACTTTTCAGGGAAAAGTAAACTTCTTGTGGGTCGGAGTATGGATTTGGATAGTTATTGGTAATAATATGTTATTGATTAACTTTAGGTTGGGAAACTGAATATGATCAGTGGCTGGACGCCACATCTCCAGATATATACCCCGTTGGTTGGGCTGAGTTGGTTGGACATCGATTGGAACCACCTCGAGCACCAGTTGTGATAGCCCCCCCTCAGACTAAAAAAGGAAAAAAAGGTGGTCGAAAGAAAAAGATTTCTTACAGGTGACTTTTTATAACTGATACAGAATTACAAAATTCATATAATTTGCCTGTTGAATAATAATTCTACTCGTTTTACTTATTATACATTTATTTGGTATTTCTTATAGTAAAAATAAAGATGCATCGGATACTGAGGGCAAAAAGACAACTATTCGAGTAAACAAAACTGTGACATCAAAGTAAGTTTGAAATGTTTCCCATTAAATACAGATATTACTAGATGCTCATGATAGAAAGAAAAATTAATCTATAGTAGTTACTTATATTTCTTGTTTTAGGACAACAATGCCCATTAGTACTAATTTTGTGAGCTAAGTAGGAATAATAATTATTTTAAATTAACAGGAGCGGAACAAGGAATCTTAATCGCTTTTCATCAGGAAAAGGAAATACCCCACTGAATGAATCTACGGTTGGTTTAAATGTCACAAATGCATCCACATTACCACCTGTAGTTATTGATGGCGACTCGACATTACGACGACGTGTAGTTACTCTACAACAAAATACACCAGGTCCTTCATTGCGAGAAGACGCAAATCCTGCAAGAACAATTGAAACAAAAGTTAGAGAGGTAACTGGAGGGGTCGTGGGTAATATGCAAAAAAAGACTGAAGAAAAAAAAGAATTGAGCCTTGGAACGCCTGTCATTCCTATACCTAGATTGATTGGATGTCCTAGTATAGCAGAAATGGATGAGGTAGATCCATTATTATGGAATGTAAAGAATGTGAAAGAATTTTTAGAAATCAATGATTGTGGGGCCCATTGTGAAAGCTTCACCTCTAAGGTAATTCAATGATTTCAAAGTCGAAACATCATATTTCTTTTCAAAATAAGCAAATCTATTTTTAAATTGTAGGTAGATAACTTGTAAAGCGTGTGGTATAATTTCCTAATTTTTATTTGTTTACTGTGTGTGTGAAATGCAGAAAATTGATGGGCCGAAACTCATGTCTCTTACCAGAGATCAGATCATCTTGTTGACAGGGATGAAGGTTGGACCCGCTGTGAAGGTGGACGACCTCATTAATCAATTGAAGAGGTTAGTGCAAGCCACACGAGTCAGAAACTCAGCACTTTCCAAGTAGGATAGTAAGAAAGAAAGAATTCCGTATTTAATTATGAATTTTATGAAAAACAAACAAAATACATGTAGTGTATATTATAATTATATAATAATATAATTATACACATTACATGTACTTCAGATGTCAATATTATATGAATGTGTCATATACAATGTCATATTCGATACACCAAGAGAAATGTAATTTTAATTTTCAAACTCTGACAGTGAGTGATGTTTTTCGTTCAAAGTTTGACAGGAAACCAGAACGGCTTCTTCATGTATACAATGTGGTACTTGGAATTATACTATACAAAGAAAATTTCCGATTTAAGAAGGAAAAGAAACAAGAAATCTGTACATCACATTAATTATATATTATATATTTATAGGAAATAAGAAGTTGAGTTGTATTCTGTTAAATAATTAATACATCTATGTAAAGATAAATGGGAAAATGCGGTAGTACGAGTAGCGGTAATAATACTCTATAATATACTGTTTGATTTTTACAAGACAATTTTAAAGAGTTTGTAGTGTCCCATATTTTTCACAATTTTCACTTTTGCTTCCTAACTGTACACCTCTACCCCTATCCCTCTCTGATTTTGAAGGAATATATTATATAATTATTTAATTATTATTATAAGTGTACATGTCAACTGCTAGCCAGCTTTTAGAAAATAATAACAACAAACTACTCAGTGAATACATATGTTTATATATATATATATATTTATACTTATTAAAATGATGACTACCAATACATATTTAACTAGGAAACGTTTTACAATAATCATGTTGGAGTGTGAATTTAAGGTACGTACTGAGTAGTGCTCAGTGGATAGAATTTACATTGCTGTTTTGGCGTAGGCAACGTAGAAGAAATACTAACTCGTTAAATCAGTTGAATATTGAGACAAAGAAAATTTATTACAGTTGACTTTTGGAACATATGAGACAGGAAGAGGAAGGAAAACTACTTTTGTTTGAGTGTTTGTGTACTTTGTACCTAGAAAAAAACCCAATCACTGTCAAATAATCACTGTACCTTTATTATTGTGTAACTTGTGTATGTATATTGAAAAAAAGAAACGTTTTTAGGCTACATGCATTATTGATTCAATCCGTCAATTAGACCGTATCAGATTTATTAAGATATAACTCAAGTTTCTCTTTGAAGCATTAGGATTTGGAAGATGAATGCACACGGATTTTGTACACGTTTTTTAAAGTAAAAAGCTGATAAAATTATGGATTATCTATTTATTTACTTGTAGGTATGAATAATATATTAAAATTTATGTAGCCTCTTTTATTGTTATCACATATTGTTTACTACACAGCGTGTGTACATGTACATATTATTTAGGTACTATACAAAGTTTGTATAATATCTAAATACTTCGTTTTTTAAATTACTTGTTGAAAAATGTTAGTTTAATACTGATTACGATTTTTTGAGATTTTTTCAAAGAAGCAGGTTTACAATATTTATATTTATACAAGTATTTGTAGTTTTTACCAGTGTATTAGTTTATATTTAATGAGGAAGGAACGATTTTATGGTTAAATATTGTGATGTTTACGTATTTTGGTGACAATGGATTTTAAAAATTGTAGACCACACACACACACACACACAGACATGCAGACAGTAGACAAACAAATATATAAATATATACATATACGAAACAGTATGCCTGATAAATTTCTTGTTTATTTACGTACACCATGTGTATCAACTATCTGTATCAACTATCTGTAATTGCAATATATGGATAAGTAATTAACTAACATGAATAAAACTTGATATACTGGCGTTTAAGTCTCTTCTATTCTCTATAAGAAAAGACTTTCTGTCTAACTGGCAGAATTTTTAAGGTTAAGTCATATAATTATTTTTTGAAAAAATCTGTAAAATAAATAAAATGTGCACTTGTGAGCATTCTTGTAAGCATGTAAATTCGGTTGTAAAATAACCTTCATCGTGATCGTGATGGAGGTTATTTACCGACTTTAATTTACTAAATAAAAAATGTTTTCTCCTTAAATAGTTTTATTTTGTAATTGTAAAACACACATTTTTCGTAAATTATTGCAAACGAAATTGAGAAGCGTTAGAATTTATTATTCGGAATCAAATAACAAGCAACAATGAACATATTTATTTAAATGGGGTTTGTTTTAGTGAATATTTAAGTATATGCACAATTGAGTTAAATATTTACAGACATTAAATACGAGAAAAATCGATAAAAATGAAACGACTCGTTTTGGTAATACTAAGTAAATATAATGATTTATTTTAGTACAATGTAAATGAATGATGCATTAGGATAAGTTTTGACTTGTTCAGTTTTTTTAAAAAAACTGTTTTTGGGTCTATATTCAAATGTTAATAAAGAAGTAAGAAGTAAGAATACTGAAAATTTCCAACATGCATTTTTGAGCAAAGTGTTTAAAAAAATGTGTAGTATAATATACTTTAGATATTATAGTTATTACTTTTTATTTTGTACTGAGGGGAATTTTTTTTGTACATGCATGGATAATATCAGGAGAATATATACAGAAAGACTTGAGCATGCAGATAAATCGGATGTACTAGTATTACAATAAAAACATGTTACAATTGCACGAAATGGTTATATTATTTATTGTTTAAACATGGATTAAATATAACGATTCTTTGCTAAAACGTTAAATCGTCCGTTAACTGATTCCTAAAATAGTGCTGTCGGAAAATAATACATCAGAAAACACAAATGACAAAAATAAAATCACATCGTAAGACATATGGAAATGAGTATGGACTCCGTATATAGCATGGAGAAGTAGTTTTAAATGTGAATCATTTATTTATTTCAACCGTTTTAGCCTCAATAACAAATGGGGGCCCAAGTTTCATAAAAAAAAGCATCTTGTCACTTATTATTTCGAAAGCAATATATTCGCGAAAAGAAACAACGGTAATCGGTACATACGCGACAGTTTTTTTTTTTTTTACATTTCCGCATTTGGCAATTTATTTTCATGCCCACTGTTTCCCCATTTTTTGTATGCAACTGGATTTAAGCCTCAGACAAATAGTTTAAACTGGGAATAAATAAAAAGGTAAAGAATGTTAAATTTTCTATAAAAATGAAGACGAGTTTTAAACAAAAAAAGCAGAATGGTACTGTTCCAATTATTAGTAAATGCACACATAGTCAATCTCGTACATATACTGTTGCATTTAGTTTTGAGTATTTAACATTCATCAATTTATGGATGATAATTAAGCAAATAATACATTACTTAATTATCATTCCCGTGTATCACAATAGTTGTGATTCACTACTGAGAAATGTCCATTTTATACATTTACAGCATTTATAAATATATTTTGTAATTAATACAGTGCAAATGCCAGCATTTGTTTAATATTGGACATAACTAACGTTAAGTATATTCATTGCAACAAAATACATAATATTGGCATAAAATATAACAAGAATAAAATTATTGAAGAACTTGCTAAAGTATCTATAAAAATGAAAGCTTGCTTTTTCGCAATGTTCGGACACTCGTGGTAAATCAACAATCACTGATTACTAGTCAGTTAATTATACTCTGTTAAAGTTGTATGTCATGTTACTCTCCGTTTTTCACATGACGCATGAATAAAGACTACAGGAAAGCAATTTCCAAATTTGTACAGGGCAATAAAGTAGTTTCCTTTTTCTTCAGTCCAAGCATGTAACTATCTAGGATTTAACATTTCGTGACTTGGCCAAATCATAAATTAGTATAATATAGTTAATATACCATGCATTTTCTAAAAGTACATGGTCGTTATATTACAAACAAAAAGACTGCAAATTGCAAATGCACTAATCACTCTAGATACATTCGCTCTTTCTCCTGATAGAATAATAAGAATTGTTATGCGACGATCCGTAATTACAACATTCATTTGCTTTCTTAAGTTACCTTTCCATAATACTTCATTCTCTTCCATTGACTTGGATGTCAAATAATTAGTAATAATTCATTCAAATTTTCAAAAGCAATCAATAAATGAACAATCTATTATGCACAAACAAATGTTCATATTCAAACTTTGACGTAGCTTTCTCAGAACACCATTATCTCGTCTATTTAAAATGGATTTGAAGTTCTATCAAAACTAGATTATAATGGGTTACGATGAGTTGAAGAATAAAGAGAAGGGTGGCCTAAATTTCTCATTTGCCAAACATCTGTGAATGATGACATTTTTGTAAATTAAAAAAAAAAAACAAACAAGTTAAACTTTCTCCTAAATTAAAAGCTAAACATATTGATAGTTGTCTCGTCTATCTCTAATTAATGGCAACGAGTCTCTAATAGACTGATGAAAATCAGTATCATCTGATGGGTTGCCCGTTGGAGCGTAGGCTCGTGACCAGTCTGTTTTATCCCTTTTAAACAATCCAAAACATTCAATCTCAAAAAAATCAATTGTGTTTTGAAAAAATCCTCTATGAAAAGGCGTATTTCCACTTTTGTCTCTTGAAAATTTGAAATAAGTGTAGCGGGTCCAATTCAATCGCTCATTAGTTGTCATACCTAACCAGCAAATCTGAAAACAAATATTTATCAGGTATGTACACGAGTGTCTTAAAATTGAATGAATCCAAAAAAAACTTGTGTGTGTCATTATATATTTACCTGATAAACTTGACATATAAATAGGACAAACACCCAGATTGCATGGACAAGTGCTTGAATTGCCATGAAATTCACCCATGGGCTACAGTGGACAATATTGACTAGATTCCATGGTGTAGTGTCTAGGCCACATTTAATGGTCCAAAACTGCCAGGCACCCCAAACATACATTGAACAGAGAAGGACTAGGCATAAAAGGTAGCCAATGAAATATTTGTGATTTTTCCAGCCAACACAGTTGGAAAGCCATGGACAGTGATGATCGACTATAGTGATTGTAAAACATAACGAATTCCATATAAATAAAACGTTGTATTTAACTTTATGACAATAATTAGTAGCATTATTATTATCGCCTCACATTTGCTCACACACTTATCACATATTGAACAGTGTTTTGATCTCATCGGTTTTCTGTAAAATCAAGGAAAAAGGAGTATGAATAATAATAATAAAAATGTAAAAGTATTGAAATATTGCATTTAAAATTAATTATAAACTTGTCACCCCCAAGGAATATATCCTCTCATAAAATTAATTTAATTAATTACTACTTTTATACAGGGTAATTATGTAGTTCTTCTTAAAAATGATTACTTGACAAGACATGTTGTGCAGAAAAACTTGGGATCGAAACCGTCTTCCTCGGCAAGGTCAATAATCGCCTGTTGTGAATACATAATAATTTTTATCCAGTGTATCTCACACGTTATTCATTAATCTTTAACAGTGAACTCAAATTGTATACAGGGAAATTTTTTTATTTCTTTTTCAAATACCTGGTAACGTTCATCCTCTGACATGCTAATTATTCCCGGATCACCTAACCAGGCACGAAGAAAATTGTACCATAGCAAACCAGATGATCCAACTAGTAATACAGTATTCCCGATGGGAACAACTGGTGTTATGTAAATAAACCAAGTGACATACATCCAAAACTGTGAGGAAAATAAACACCTCAGTATTATTTAAATGTGTATATGTCTCACTGAAAACTGGAAATCAAGTGTAGTATGTAATTATAATAGGTGTTTATAATTATCAAGTATTTGTTGTCATTGTGTATTCTCACCTTCGTGGCAAAATAAACACTAATAGGAAAAATAAGCATAAATCGCTCATCACAAACAAATCTTCCTAATTTCTGGAATGTAAAAATGCAACACGCAAACAGTCCTGTTTTTAACCATATGTTGATATCGGCAGAAAATACTTCCCCCAAAAAGTACATGACTATGAATGGAATGCAGGCTGTTCCCCAAAAACGAACTTTCTGTTAAAAAAATTCAAATAAGAAATTAATCCAATAAAAAACAATTGAAATATTTGCTGCCCGTTGAAGAATAAAATGTACTGACTCATTATTCTTTGTTTGTCAAATGAAATTGTCAGAGATAATTTACTTTGTCCTGTCGAAGTCTTTTGAACCAATTCGGTCTGGATTCCACACTATATTTTTCCAACATGGATTCAATAGTCTTTTTCCCAATCCAATCAGCGTCTTTCATTTTTGTCAATAGTTCATATGGTGTTTCATGAGCATCATTCGGAATATCCAGGCTCGCATTTCGATTCAACAACATTGAAATAGTAACAGAATTTTTAGATATGATTGCCCAATGTAATGCAGTATTTTTGTTTGTACGATCTTGCAAGGATGTACTTGCACCAAATGTTAAAAGTAGTCGGGCTGGATCCGGACTACATGCACAGAGTTTTTGAAAGAATAAAAATAAATACAAAACAGTTTAAGACTTGAAACAAGCAAGAATGCCATACTATGTAACGTTGAAATTAGATAAATTTGTCACCTATGTACACGTGATGCTGACCACATTAGCGGAGTCATACCAGAACGATCTTGAATATCAGGACTAACACCTTTTGCAAGGAGAAAAGCCACAATCGGTGTGTAACCAAATTGTGCAGCCAAGTGCACAGCTGAACATCCTTCGCCATCACGTAGAGTTGGATCAGCTCCATGTTTCATAAGGAGTACGACCATACTGAGATGTCCCTGCCGCACTGACCAGGCTGAGAAATTTTTTATAATTATAATTCGATAAAAAAAATGACATTCTCTAAATGTAGAAATGTTAGCACACAAGATAATTAAGATACAAGATTTATTTTAAATTCCATGGGACGTACCCAAGGGAGTCGAATGGAGTTCTCCACCAACGGCATCAACAATCGCACCATGATCGATATAAAGTTTTACAATATCTTTACGGCAATTAATTGCTGCCCAGTGTAATAGTGTGATATTTTCACCATCCCTCTGATTCACATCAAAGCCTTGATCCAGGAGCTCCTTGCAGCGATGGTACACACCATACTACAGAATTTAAAAAAAACGCATATACATTTAGTTGAATTCAGTGATTTCACAAATATTACCTAACCTCTACATTGTGTATATGTACATATGTATGAATTGAAATAATATGACCAACCTGTGTAGCTTTTACAAACGAAACGAAGTTAACAAAAAAGAAAGAAAGAACAGAAACAAGATAAATCATTAGATTAATTACATACATAAATTATATTATAATTATTACATAGAAAGATGAAAATTTTTGAAAAATTATATTCAAATATACTCACCTTTGACTATATCGTAAGTACTCTCATCCAGATGAACATTCGTTGGTTCATTAGAATTACTAGGATTAGGTTTATCCATCCCTAATTATGATGACGAATATCCTGAAGTGCATGCAGTAAACTGTGGATCCAATTTCCAAATTCTTAGAAAATTATATTTAGTGCAGTATAGTAACTTTTACTACTATACCTACACCACTTAGCAGAATTCGCAAATTCTGCAAACAAATTGCTGATATATTTACCCACTTTGGATATTAATAATTCATCCTGGAAGGAGACAAATTTTCCACCCTTGCAAGAATGATAAATTAAGTTTAAAATGAAACAATCATTTTATATACCAAATAATATGTAAATAATTTTGTTATTTTACGCAATTTACTTTTCGTCTTCATGCAATTTATATGGAATTGGTGACTTCTACCTATAGTTGAAGTTACAATAGCCGACAAACTCGACATTCACACTGGTAACTTTAATTGTGACGAATGTAAATAGATGATCTTGTTTTAAGTCTCTTTTAGATTCCAGTCATGTACTCCGCGCCTCTACAGGCTGATCAGCTCATATGGGCTGATGGCTTGTACAGGCTGAAAATCAGCCTCTGGAGGCTGATATTTTAGCATCAGCCTGTACAGGCTGATTCCAGCAGCTTTTGGATGACGAAAAATTCAGTATAAAAATAGT
>JAIUND010003714.1:0-14701 GCA_034699125.1 Gisinianus flammeolus
TACTTTGACCTCCAGAACAGGTCAACTCGGACAAACGAAATTAAGGAAAATAATTATAGTTCCTTTTTGAACTTAACAGACGATATACAATTACACAAGAACCACAAGACTACACTTTGCACACGTAGCACATTCTATTATAACATTCGCGGACATGGAATGTTGCCTTCAGTATATAAACGCGGGAATGAAATATATACCTAAATTGGTTTGAATATTCCAATGCCTAAGTGTATAAGAACTCATGAACTTAATTTCCTTTGCACACACACACACACGGGCTTCATTAACAATTCGTGTGGTGTGGATTTCCATTGTTTTAATCTGACGAACAAACATTCCATTTACGAATATCCGCTTTCCTGTCCCCATTTTAGTTAATATCGGGTAATTTGTCAAATAAATGTTTGCGTTCATTCGTTTTAATCAGCGCACAAAGCTGTGAATAAGAATCCAGCGAAAAATTATATTATATTTGCCATTTATAGACATTTGGTATTGCGGAATGCGGGAAAAAAGCAAGGTGTGCTGATTAACTGGAAAATACAAAACGTAATTCCTTTTCAATGATGAAACCAAGCAAAACCGTAGAACTGACATGGAAAAGTGGAACAGTTTTTTACTGAATTTCAAAAAGAAAACTGCTGAATTTAGCCAGTTGATTTTCTCTATTTTCCCATTTCTCCATTTTCACAACTATTTAGAGCGAAAGTCCAGAATGTTGACGCGGTTGGATTTGAAATGGAATTACTCCATGTTTTCATTCCTCTCGAAGATCAATTTGATTCCAGTCAATTTCAATGACTTGACGGGGCAAATGGAGAATTAAAAGTCAATCTGGAGAAAAATCCACTTCCAGTGTTGGCAATTGTTGTTTGCAAGTCAGCTGATTTTCATCTTATTTCGGACTGGAAAATCTGCAATCTTCTCCGATGGTCAATCCGACTGGGATTTCACGCCAATCATGATCATTGTATGTACGGCATACATCGTCATCTTCTCAATGATTTATACCGTGTTCGATTCCGGGCGGGATCTCAACATCAAAGTCTACAATGAAATCCTCAAAATCCGCGGTAATTTCAAAATCCATAAATAACTTATAACACAAAATAAAAGAATTTCACTGCAAGAAATTTCCTTTTTTTAATGTGTTTCTGTGTATTTTTGCAGATGAATTTGAGTTGAATCCGCCCACAGTTGAAATTGAAATGGAAACCGAAACGGCTGGAGCGGGCAGGAAAACACTGATGGAGTTTGTCATGTGTTTCTACTCTTTTCGTGTTTTGGGTACCCTCATTACTTTTCCGGGTCTTTATTTCGTCAATCCGAATATTCCGATTCTATGGATTTCCGTGATGCCAGCTGATTGGAGGAATTTCTGGACAATTTCATTGACCCTTTTCGTCGACACATTGGCGCTATTTGTTCTATTAACGTGGACCATTTACATTATTTTCCTCCTTCTCTCCTTCATGATGACGTTCCCCATCTTCACTCAATTCATCATCAGCAAAATAATTCGGGATGGCAGGAATTTAAAGTCAAATACAACGAACGTTGGTCGGCGGGAAATCTCGTTTGAGTTGGTCAAGGAAACGCTGGGGAATTACCGAGAATTAGAGACGCAACTCAAACTCTTCAATTTGGTGATGGGGCGCGTTCTCTGGCTCACCAAATTGGATTGTCTGATTCTGTCAATTTTGGGCGGGTTTTCGGCCATTCGAATCGCCCATCGGAATCCACTCCTTTCCTTCATTTACGCCATGCTCGGTTTGGATTCCATAATCCTCTACACTGTTCCGTTCCAGATGGCGTATGGTGTGCCGGAGAAGGCTGAAGAATTGCGACGTGTCATCCGGTTGACATCCGCGGGGTTAAAATCTCCGCTTCATCGGAAGCACTGTGAAAAAGTGTTGAGGTCAATTCGAGAGATGGCGTTGAGCGTTGGCGGATTTCACACGATCGAACGGGAATCCGTTCCAATATTCGTGGATTTTGTGGTGAAGCAAATTGCGGGACTTCTTCTTCTCCTTCGTTGATTTGAAGCATCAATCATTGTTTTTGTATTTTCTAGCTCCTCTTTTCCCAGTCCCAAAGGGTACAGTTTTTTTTAGATTTTATTAATTCAAATTAGAATTTATACGTGTTGTAAAATGAATAGTTGTTTTTTATTTTAATGTTGCTATCGTCATTGTGTTCTTTTGTGTCGTGACTCAAATTAACAAAAGTATCTGTATAAATTAAATATTGCATTACATCAGAAAAAATAAAATAAACCACATTTTCATCACTCAAAAGTCAGTTGAAATTTCATTATTCAATTCACTGCAAATTAGTTGGACATGGAAAAATGTGACCAACACCAAAATGATGACTTTTGAATAAATTATGAAATTTATGAGAAAATTAGTTCAAATTGTGAAATGGGATTTTGAATCCGCTTTTTCCACAGCTGGAAATCCCAATGGTTTTCTCGTCCAGAACCCCTGCGAGCAATGTGAACTCCTTTTCGTCAATTAATCCTGTGTCGGATTCAAAGCACAACGAAACAAAAAGACATGTGTGTGAACAAGTTATCAATAAACCCACAATTACACCGATTCAAAAGTATATGATGATCTTCTGGTAAAAGGTCAAAGAATGTGTGACTCACCGTCTTCTTTGAGATTCACCAAGGTTTTTGACATTTGATGAAGGACGACGGCGATTGCATCCCGAGTTTTCACAGCCACTGCAATCTCCGGGTATGTTTTTTCCATTAAATCTATAATACGCACAAGAAATTAAATTAAATTGACTTAAAGCGCACAAGAAATTCGGGAATTGATTGATAATTTTTGAATATCGATTGTGGTAGCGGGAATTTATGGGATTTCTTGAAATGTAAATTCCTAATGGAAATCCCACCCATTTCTCGGACCGTCTCCATTCGTTCGAGCTCCCACACGGTGAGGAGTTTCCTTTGAATATTCACCCAGTTGTCTCCGGTCATTTGCGGGAGGAACTCAACCACTTGATCAATGGCGCTGAGGAAGCCCTTCCCGATTTCATAACCAAGGAAAATCCGTTCGTTCAATCTCCGGTCCATCCATTTCCGAACCCAGTTCAAGAATGGCTGGAGAATCCAAATTTGATTCTCCTCAGCTCGACTCACTTGACTTTTGAAAGGGTGAAATAAGCAAAATCGATTTAAATCCAGATCCTTGGCTAACACAATCCGGAATGGGAAATCGCACGCGATGCATGCAAACTCATTCAGAGTCTGAACAGCCTTTTTGGAAAGTTTCCCGCCCTCGTATTGATGCCAAATGGATGCTTGAAGGACTTTCAAAGAGCGGATCCGAACTTGCTCCGTAATTTTCATGTACTTTCCTTCCGTGTCCAAATCCTTTGATAGTTTTTCCATCATTTCTCCTTGAGCGCCAAAGATGAAAAATGTAAATTTATGATGCTCCGAACACATTTTCCATATACATAAAAGGAAAATGAAGACAAAAAAAGGACAAAAACGTGGGGGGATATTGTTTTACCGCCAGCAGGATTCGAAGGTTTGACCACACTGGATACGGGAATGTCCTTGACTTTCTCGGGTGTCTCGATGATTTTGTATGGATTGAGGAAATCCGTGAATTTCCCGATGGAGCTCCAACGAACTCCAGCAAAAAAACGGTGAGTTTTGAGCCGCTCAATCGTCGTGTATTGGGATTTCCCGAGCTGCTTGTGCGCATTCGTCATGACCTGGACTTGACCCCAACTGGGTTTCGTCATGCCCAATAGAATCAAAAGTGGACGAGTTGTGCTCCCGTTGATGACAAGCGAAAGGATTGTGAGAGCGGCCGTGTGGAAGAGAATCTGTCATAAAGAGAGAAATATTCACCATCAAAATTGATCAATTTAACAAGGTCAAAGATTCGAAAGTGAGCTCAAAAAACAAAATGACAATGGCTCTATATACCTTGGGTCCAATCAGGGTCCGATCACAAAGTTTTGGGTTATGGTAGACTTGAAGGGAGAGACAGATCCCGATGGCTCCACGAAGACCACTCCAGGACATGACCATCAAATTCCGCCATGTTAAGCCATAGCCGAGTCGAGTCAAAAGTGGAGTGATCAACAGAAGCATCCCGAGTCTTAAGAACAATTATAACAAAACAGAACAGAACAAGCCCGGAATTTAAAACAAATTCAAAACAACTATTGGAGCGGTACTTTTGAATTTTAAAGGGGATTTTCCTTTGATATTGATTTGGTGGATTTGACAACGTACCGAATGAAATTGAGTACGAAATACAGGAAAATTAAATAGTACACGTCGATGAGTTGAACGAAATTCATAGCCGTTTCCGTCGTGATGATGCCCAGCATCACAAAAAGTACCGTGTTCGCCAGAAACGCAAGGATTTCCCAGAAAAAATGAAGGAAATGTTCGGATTGTGGGCTGATGCAAGTCCGACCGGAATTTATGGTGACTCCGAGCAGGACCGTCGCCAAAATTGGTGAAACACCTTCAAAAAAAAGGGTTTTAACGATCTCGAACAACGAACAAGCACAAAAAAATCCTGCCATGAGCTGGGATTGAACCCTTTGCCGAAACTGTATATTTGTAATTTGTACCCAAAATGGCGTCAGCAATGTAGTAAGTCAAATAAGCAGAGACGAGCGTCATGGCAGACTCTCCAATGGCGTCATTATCAATCCTGGACAGTACAAAAATCGTGATTTTCCCCATGACAAATCCAAATGCAAAACCCCCGAGGGCAATTTGACAAAATTTCTCGAGGACTTTGAGGGCCAATCGCGGCTGTTCCGGCTCCTCAACACATTCCACGAGGATCTCAAAGAGCATAATGGCCACGCCGTCATTGAGTAAAGACTCGCCCTCTACCGCCACACTTAAAATCTCAGAAATCCCTGTGGAAATGTTTTCAACAAAACAACAAAACCCACACACACACATTAATGTTTGAACTTTCTTCGCGGAAAAGGTTCAATTTATGTCTGGATTTTCTTCTTGCCCAATTCCTTCAAAATGGCGACCACCGCGACGGGATCCGTTGCGCTAATGATGGACGCAAAAAGTGCAGCCGTGGCCACGTCCCATTCATAGTCAACCATGACGAGAAAACTGACGACGGTCGTCACAAAAGTCGCAATGATCATTCCGGGGAATGCTGACAACAGAATCTGTAGGAAAACACTGAAAAATGCATTGAGAATTCAAGAATATTTAAATGCTATCCAATATCCAATTTATTTGAAATTGGCGCGCCCCCTTTTTTTGAATTTATACCATTTACCTGTGATGCCGCTCGGATGAAAACGTGCGAGTTCATTGTGAAGGCGGACTCGAAGATGAGAATCGGTAGGAAAATGTGGAGAATCAATTCCGGCGGGATCCGACCGATTCTCGTGTAGTCTTTCCACCATACACATCCCGCCGCCGCGTTTGAACCACCTTTGCTCAATCGTGTCCCAAGGCCCAAAAAAGTCCCCGTGAGAAGGAGCAACACGCTGTGCGGAATCCCAAAACTCGTCACGCTCAATATTGTTCGGATCAAAATGCCCCAAGCCAATATGACAAAGATACTCAGAATCAATTTGAGATGAGTCAAATCGAATTCCATACATTCTCGAGCTATATATATTTTTTCAGAAAATGTGGCGTGAAGAATTTTGTCATGTGGGATTTCCCGGCAATTTCAAATTTTACATTTTACACAGAGTAAATTTCTATATGTATTTATGTGTATGTATATGTTTTTTGTTTTTCCTCACGTGAATCAATGTGTTGGTAATTTTTGCAGGCTTCGTCCGATTCCGATTCCGATTCCTGCTCACTCACCACAAATCCAAATGACAAGAGAACGAGAAGAAAAGGAAGGGAAAAATTATGGGAAAAGAACATTTTCCAACAGTCAAAATTCATTGTGTTTTCTTTAAGTTTGTTATGAAAGGAATTTGGAGGAAAACGGGGAAATTAATAGACTTTTTAGTCATTTTAATATACAAAACTCTCCGTCGTTTATTTATTTTTGGGAGTTTCCACAGCTGACTGTCTGGAAATGGCGAAACTTTCAGACGGCATTTTTGAAATTGTGTCACACAATTTGTGTGCCGTTTAAATGGGTCAAAACAACTCTCACAAACACACTCCCGAGGACAAAACAAATATAAAAGTGAAGACAGTGTGTGTGGAGACGGAAATGTCTCTTTTCTCAAAATTTTATACAGCTGTGTGACAATTTGAATGAGGACAGAGAGCGAGAGAGAGAGAGAGACAGAGAAAATACGGAAGACGGGAACACGCGAGCGGAAATTCCTTCTGAAATTTTGATGTGTTTTTCATCATTTCGAATTGTTTTTCCGTGGATTTCCGAGTTCATTGGACTTTTAAACTTTGAGCAGACCAGCTGGATTTTTTCGATTGGCACAAAAGCAATGACAGTTCCACATGTATGTGTATTTTATGCAGAGGCTTGACAATCATATCGTCTGTTAAGTTCACAAACGAACTATAATTATTTTCCTTAATTTCGTTGACCTGCTCCAAAGGTCAAAAGGCTGGAGATGGAGCTGTGGGTCCTTCGACATTATTGTCTGCCATGACCTTTTCTGTCACCCTCAATTTTTTCACAATTTTACCCACAAAGATGGGCGCAGTCGTCGCATTTCCACAAATTAATGAAAATCGTTATAGTTCGTTTGTGAACTTAAGAGACGATATTCTATTTTATTTGAAATTTTGCGGGAAAAGTTCCATTTGAATGTGAATCATGTCCACAGAAATGTGTGTGTCCCATGAAATATATACTCAATGTTTTTCGCTATATGTGCAATTTGTATTTTATGCACATTTACATCATTCGCATTTACACAATCTTATTAATGTCAAAAAGCAAGACAAAAAAGAGTGATTTCATTTAAGTAGAAGGCCAAAGCAATTTTAATTGATGAAATTACATAATTTTTTAAATTTCTGAAACAAATTGAGAACACTCTCACATCTATTAAATTGAACACATCATTTTCTGAAAGTGGAATTCATTTTTGAGTTTTCGTTTTTCAGAAATTCATTGTCAAAAAATGAGCACAAAAATGAGTATTTGCATTACTCACGCAAATGCTGAAATGTTAACAAATTCGTGGATGTTTCCACATGATTGTGTTTTCCACAGTTGATTTACATATGGCTTGCAAAAAATGGGGGAAATCCGTTGGAAAAGAAAGGCCCGCAGTGGAGAGATTTATATAAGAACGGGAAATACATTGTTGCTTATGGCGCTCCATGTTAATTCCTTGTCTGCCCTCGGTCTTCACACTCGTTCACACGGTCTTGTCGCTCGAAGCGACTCGCTTCATTCACTACCTAACAATAAGTGAATTTCACTTTCATGGCAGGACGCGCATGTTAAAATTCCAATGCAACAAAGCTCTTAGGTTAGCGGGCGGCAGACTTCATTCAAATCTCCACAGCTTTCATTTGTGCTAAAATCTGTGGCATTATGAATTTCCTCTCCCTGTCAATATTTTCGGATTTTCTCTATGATTTGTATATGCTCTGTGTTCGTTAACACAGACTTGAAAAATCAGTAACCTTTGTGAAGGACTTTTTTTTTACCACACTTGATAGAATGAATGATTTAGAACAATCATTTTGATATGCAGTTAAAATAATTATTGCTGAGTGAACTAGTTTAATAATGTATGATGAAGGCCAAAATAGTTTTAATGGAAGAACAAAAAATTCAATATAAATAAAATTGGTATAAGATCAAAAGATCATCTCATTAGGTATCCTTTTATGAAAAGTTTATTAGTTTTGGTAAATTACTTATAGGGTTTTCAGAAATTCATTTTCAAAAACTGGCTTTTCAATGCAAAATAAGAGGAGAATCTCATCGTCCCGCTTGCGCACTATCTCAAATATTGCCCGTGACCATCGGTTTCTCAAATCGGCAATTTTATTTTAACTTTAGTTTTCTCTTTTCCCAAGAGACTGTAGAGAAAAGGAGTCACAACGAATGGTGGGAGAGGGGTCCAAAATTTTGGGGAAAGCGTGTTTGTCACAACAAAAATGAATAACAGTTTGTTGTTTTTACGAAAACTTTGCGCTTTGGCGCGGGTCACTTCAGTTAATCAAAAATTGACCCCAAAATCAATAACTGGCGCACTTTGGTGATTGACTGACCTTAAAATTGTCCAAAAACTGACCGGCAATAAATATCTCGTCCAAAAACTGACCTCAAATAAATGTTTTGACCAAAAATTGACTTAAACTGCAAGTTTTGACCCAAATTAACGTAAACTACAAGTTTTGTCGTAAATTTGACCTACATATAGAATAACAAATTGAGGGCAATTTAGGTCCAATTTTAGATCAAAGGTCAAAGTTTAGGCATGTCCGGTAAATCCTTTGCTATATTATTCATATGTATATATATAGAGAAACTGGGTTTATTATGTGTAGTTATAAATTTGGAAGGTCACAAGAAGTATCACATGATATTTCGTGACCTGACCTTAATGGTCGGTTTTATGCTCAATTTCCATCGATATAGATAACATTGAGACGTTATATTGTATTATTTCAATATGTACAAAAGCAAGAGCCAACATACAGCAATCCAGCGGACTTGGGTTTTAGTATAGTATGATAGCCCGGCATTTCACCACAGAATGCTCGGCGGAAGTCCCCTTTTAAAAAATCAATTATGACTACGTCCGCACGCTCGTTACGATACCTATAAATTACGATTTCTCATTTCTCATCATAAACTGTAATGACGAATCTTGTCATTACTAACGCAAGTCGTAATGAGTGTGTGGACGTTGGCACTTTCTACAGCGTCATGATTGATGCAAATACTCATTTTGGTGCTCATTGTTTGACAATGAATTTCTGAAAAACGAAAACTCAAAAATGAATTCTACTTTCAGAAAATGATGTGTATAATTTATTAGGTGAGTGTTCTCAATTTGTTTCATAAATTTAAAAAATCACATGATTTTTTTTCATAAATACATATGTTTTGGTCTTCATCATGTACTTTTATGTGTACTTATATAATGTAATTTTTTTAAGGGACAGAAATCCTGAAAGAATGTGTGTGTCATTGGAATTTTAGTAGGACTGAAAGTATTTCTTGATTTTACTCAGAGCTTTCAGAATGGAGTTTAAAATCCCAGGGAATTTCCCATTCTTCTTCTTCTTCTTCCCTTTCCCCTGTGACTCCCCTTCAATTTGGGTGGTGGGCATTGGCGACATTGCACAAACGCATTGATATTCTATATAAATTTGAAAAATTTAACCGCACACGGATTTATATATATACCAAAATGTAACAAAAAACAAAATCACGTACATATATTTAGGATTGTGAATTTCTATAAATCGTGCGTGAACAAAGGAAATTGTCAACACACACACACAGGCTATATAAGGATTAATTGAGCACTTATTACTTGGTATAGGACCAGATGGGAAAACCCCGCTAAGGAAAACAAGGCAGACGAAGGGAGTGCCTCCTCCTTTCTTACAAACTGCCTTGCATTTCGGTCCATAACCATCAGTGTTTGCGTCTAATGCAGGACCAGAATCACAGCTCTTTTTCAATTGGACCTTGTCAAAACAAATTTTCCAAACATGATATATATCGTATTTTTTCATAAATAAGTTGTATACATACTGTCCATTTATATAAAAATATTATTTTTTAACCTTTTTTTGGAGTTGGAGGAGCGACGATAGGATATCCTTGGAATTAAAAAGCGAAAAAGCTTTTTTTTTTTACCTTTCTTGGTTTCGCTTCCAAAATCCAAGGACATCCCATCCTCGCCCGTGCGCCAACTCCAAAAAAAGTCAAAAAATCATTTTTATCCGAATGGACAGTATATATATAATATGAAAATGAGTCAACAACTCACATGTGCGCATGTCACACACAATTCTCCCATGACTCGTTATTTTTTGTGTATTTAAATTTTCAAAAGTGCATGTGTGTGAAAAGTTTAAAGTTTCGCTCGTATACCTTTGGGCAACTGCAGAACGTCACGTTTTGTTTCTGATAGAAGTCCGTACTGCAACTTTTGGGGATGGGTCCACAAATGTTTTTATTATCACATCCTGCACCCTCATCAGAGCAGGCTTCCTTTTGCATTCCCGAATATATATATGTGACAATAAAAAAAACACATCCCCACACACATTTTTATACTGTTCATCGGACACACACCTTTATCGGAACAAACATGTCGTCTGTTGAGTTCAAAAACGTACTATAATTTTTTTCCTGAATTTCGTTTGACCGGGGTTGACCTGCTCTGGAGGTCAAAGTATTAGAGATGGAACTTTGGATCAAGGACATTATTGTAGAGCAGGTCACGAGGGACAATAATGTCGCTTGACCCAAAGCTCTATCTCTAATACTTTGACCTCCAGAGCAGGTCAACCCCGGCCAAACGAAATTAAGGAAAATAATTATAGTACGATTTTGAACTTAACAGACGATATATATAAACTGTAATTCATTCTCCAAATAATTCGACAATTGACGGGGATGAGAGTGCAGCCAATTTTCTCCTCAATAAATCACACAGTCATACACAAACAGACTGTCACAGAATAAATAAACGTCCGAGTGTGTGTGCGGTCTCTTCATGTGATGCTTGTGCCCTTTTGGTAATCTCAAAAGTTGAGACTCTTTTTGTTCGTTTGTGTGTGATTGTGAGTGATGCTATATAATTTCAATGGGGAATTTATATACAATTCATCCATCACACACACACACACACAGTCAGTCCACTGTTTGCTCGCACTCATCTCGACAATGGCATGCATACATGTGATGGCATTGAAGAGACGAAATTAAGTAATTGAATGAGTGTGCAGTTAATAAGAAATGTACAATAAAAAATGTGAGAACGAAACCATTTAGCAATTATAGCAAATGTGTGGACTTTGTCTCCACACAATTCTCGGGATCCTTTTCTCCATCACACTCAAAATGGACTGTATTGAATTGATGAAGGAGATGCGCGGTTGTGCACTCCTTTTTTACGCACGGATTTATATACACTTTGACAAAAAAATGGGAAATATGGGAATGTAAGTGGACAGAATAAGGGAAAGTTTCCCGGAAACTTTCCACCAAAACTCTATATATTTTACGTTTTAAATTATACGCGGGGTGTCGCGCATTCCCCCGTGTATTTAACATTCCCACATGGCAAGACTATATAAGTCAAGAGAGCGGAAAATTGCAGAAGACTCGCAAGTACAGAGTCTAACGTAAATACAAAATAAAAATATAGGGCGCATCACGCTCGACGGCTGTCACCAGAGAGCATTCGGAATTTCGAAATTTAACTTCATCGCGTTTCCCGCATTGTTTATTATTTCGACCCTACTATTTTTTAAAAAAAAAAGGTACTCTATCGACAATCCATAATCCGGAAAGAAATCCCCTAAGAATTCCCCATGTTCAAACTCCAAACTTCCAACATGCCAACATGCAAACTCCAAAGTCAAAACTCAAACAGCTTCAATTCCCGCACAACTCGAGTCGACTCGACTTTTGACTTTTGACATTTAACAGACTTCATGCGGCACCGATCAGCAAAACCTCAGAAAAATCCGCGCAATGCCTGGGACAAACCCGCTCTTGCTCAGCATTTTACTCATCGTCAGTTTTGGCTGTTGCCGTTACGCCCACGCAGCAGCCGCGCGAGCACCATCAGTAACGCTAGACCAAATCCTCCGCCCACTAACAGGCTGTCCATTCGTCCTCTGGCGCCCCCTGCAGGGTCAAGGCGAGCTCGAGCAGACGCTTGGTCATCTCGTTCTTAACGGTGCATTGGTCCGCCTCCGCGCGGTCCTCATGATCTTCCGCGCATTCCCGGCGGATCCTCTTCCCTCTCTTGATATCTCAGCATCTAACTATGAAGGCCGGATGTACTTGCTGGGTCGGGGGCGGAGTTTGATCCATTCTCACTGCCTCGTCCACGTGACCACCAAAGGCCTCACTTGGCCGCCAGAGGGCCGGCCGATAGTGCACCTCGAGGATTTCACCTGGAAGAAAGGAAAGTGGAAGACCTTCCCTTCCAATATTGACCTCCGCCGGGATTTGTCCGTCATTCTCACGTCGGAGGAGGCGAAAATAAGGCATGTGGGGCCACTTTGGGACTGCATCACTCCTGATAATCTGCTCATTCTAAGATTCAACCGAAATCATTTGAAAAAGCTGGACCCCTTGCATCATCCTCTAAGGATCGCGCCCTCGATGATCCAGCAATTCTGGTTCAAATGCAGCGCGGGTCAGCACACATGTGCCCGGGAAATCCGCCTCCGTCATCGTCATCGTCATAGACTGATCCAGCAAAATTCGGACGTTGGCAAGCCTTCGATCCGGATCGAGATCGAAGAGTACTTCAAAAGAGCTCCCCAAAATAATTGGACACCGCGCATCATCTCTTCATCTCCATGGAGCTCCTACAACAGCATTCTGGCTCAGTGGGCGCGCGCTCGGCGGAATTTCCACGGCGCCTCCGCCCTCGTCAACATCGGCTACAACATCCAGCTCGCCCCGGATTTTCCCGCGCGGATCGGCGCGCTCTCTCTGAAGGTCCTGAGCGACATGAAGCTGGACTTTCTCGCGGACGTGAAGCTCCTCCTCCTCCTCACATCGCGACTCAACATCACGCCGGTGCAGGACCTACGTCGGTCGGGAGAGGGCGGGCAGGTTCAGTTTGAGCGGCATTGCGCGCGCGGCCACGTCGACACGCGCCGGGGCATCGTCGCGCAGCACCCCTACATCCCCGCCGTCATGCTCGACTTCCACAGGTACCGCGTTCTTCACGGGGACAACGACGGGCTCAATGCGCAGCTGCGCTCCGCCTTTGCTGATTTCTCGGATCCCCTCCACCGCACCGCCTGGTGGACATTGGGCTTGACCTTGATGACCCTCGCTATTTTATACAAGGTCATAATCAAAGGTCAGGACTTTTCTCAGCTCGGTCTCGTCATCCTCGGTCCGCTGGTGAATCAAGTCGTGATGGGGTTCGAGTCGCCTTTACAAATACGACCGCGGTTTCCCACGTGGAACAGACACGGCGCGGCTCTGACCGCGGCGGTACATGCGCTCTGGATCCTCGCCATTGTATTTCTAGGAAATTCGTACTTGGCGACGATCGAGAGTTTCCGGATCGTTCCGGACATTGTGGGCTCGGCAAAGTCCCTGAAGACGTTACACGAGGAAAACTACACGATCGTTGCGGAGCGTGGGGCGCGCGCGGCCTGGCGGGCGACCATTGACGTTAACCGAAAGCTCATTGCCCGCGCGGCGAGGACGCCGGGGGCCGATCCACGCGAGATTGAAAGGGCTCTGGGGCGCTTTAGGAAAATGGAGGCGATTCTGAATTTGACTGTGGAGGTGGAGAAGTCGGGTTTGACGACTCCGGGCGCGTTGCGCGCGTTTTATGGGCAGGACCGGATGGGCGTGATGGTGCCGGAGCAGGACATTTTCCGGACGCAGCTGATTCCGAAGATTCTGGGGAGGGTGTTTAGGAAGGGCGCGGAAGGGTTCTTTGAGGTAGAGGAGGGTTGGGCGTTCACGTTGCCCGCGCCGGGAGGGGCGACTGCGCTCCTGGGGCGGATGGTGGCCACGGGGATCTATGCGTTTTGGGGCGGGTTGAGACGGCGATGGAGTGAGCCAGAGGATATTAAGGATATGAGCGGGATGTGGGCGGTGCCGATGGAGGACATCCAGGACTTGGTGGACGAGAAGAGAGCCGAGCCGGTAGTGGGAGCGCTGACACTGAAAGACTCTCTGGCCCGCGCAACGTTCTCTGTTTTTGCTATTGGGGTTGGGCTGGGCGGGGTTTGGGTTTTAGTGGAAATTGTACGGGAGCGCGCGTGGTGTTGGTGGGGCAGAAATCGGGCAAGGGCGAGATGGGAATTGGTTCGAGAAATGTTTTATAGCTTTTAGGTAATTTAGACTTAAAATATCGTGAGCGCGATAATTACTACCGGGAATTTGTTGTCAAAATAATGTTTTTGTTTATTGAAGGTAAATTTTTAGGAAAAGTGATGGGATTTTTGGCGATTTCTTTTATAAAATTTTATAGAACCAGAAACAATGGGCAATATTTCAGTAGGCAGCATTTTGGAATCCCCCATTCGCTTGTTACCTTGAAATTGAAGTAAAAGGACGTATTTTTTCACGTTTTTCCTCACACTTGACATTTTTTGTCGCTACTTTAGCCCAGTAACCCATAGCCAACTTCTTGGGGCATTAAAAGGACCCAAGAGCTATTAACTATTATATAAAATGTGGGGACATCATTTCATAATATGATCATTACTGTGCATTTGCGGTTTGCGAGTCAATTAAAAAAAATAAAAATATTTGCATTGGTATATTAATATGCGAATATTATAGGCCAAATTTTTCGTAATAGCTTACCGCAAAATTTATGTGAAAACGTAATAGTTAACACAGAACATCGGCCTGCTCGCCGCATGCCACCCATACACACAGATGACAGATTACTTTTTCCACTTGGGTAATTAAAATGAAAAATGTAGGTACTATAATATAGAGGAGAGCGGGGTAAAAATTACCACGAAAAGTTTTTCGCATTTACGCGAATTGTAATGAAGGAATTGGGATTGTGAATGCGTCAAACGAGAGATTGACTCATT
>JAIUND010003715.1:0-14701 GCA_034699125.1 Gisinianus flammeolus
TTCAGGAATTATTAAATCTGAAACAGAAATAATATCCTCCACTAGTGGAAGAATTATTCGGGTCCACATTTTATAAATCCAATTTTCAATTGATTTGCATTTATTTATATGCAAATCACATAATTTTCCCCCACACGACTCCCCATTTTTTCAGTCATTTTTGACTATATTTATTTAATTTTTCTTTTTTAAATAAATACATTGGTGTGAATGGGAATTTATTTCCTTTCAAATTCTATGTGTACAATTTTAATTTCATCTTTAATTATGCTTAACACAGCATAATTAAAGTTAAAAGTACTAATTGTACAACTGTTGATTGTTGGTAGTGAGCCATCGGGTGTTCAGCGCTCACTTCAAAAAGTGTGAGAAAAGAGAGAGAGAGAGAGAGAGAGAAAATAATTTCTCTCACATTTTAATTTAATTGTGTGTGTGAGTGTTGTGTATAATTCTCGAGTGAGAATTAAAAATTAAATAAATGTGTATGAGTGTGTGTGTTGTGTAATACATTGTGGGTTCATTTACATATGATGTCGGAGGCTTTGTTACTGTACAAACACAACCCATCTTACATCCCTGTACTTCCTCCCTTCATCTCTCATTCTCTCTCTCTCTCTATTTTGGGTACGAGGAAGGGAACCTAGCTTAAATTTTGCAATGCATATTCTCATTGCATTACAGAAGTCTCTCTCTCTCTCTCTATCTCTCTCCGTCATTCTGAGTCAAGGATCAACAGTAGATTTTAGACTCACGATTAGACTTTGGAGCTGAGTCGAGTACGAGGGTTGCAGTTTCGTGATTTCATTTCTCTTGCATGATGGCAGAGAGAGAGCGAAACAGCGAGAGAGAGAGAGAGAAGAGAATAGTCACAGACTCTTCACAAGTGCACTTATTTATATGGACATTTTATGGAGTCTGGTAAACAGAGGGTAACATTTCAGTTTTCCCTCCACGACCACAGGTCGTTCTAGTCCATAATACGCATACACACAGACGAATACACACACTCACACGAATCTATCATGATATCGTGGAAATCGGAACATTTAACTCAATGAGTGGCTTGCGTACACACAATACTACAGATTATATATACCGAGCCCGTTTCAAATTCTAAGCAGAGAGCAAATAGAAATTATCATTAGTGGTTTTTAGCTCAAGATCCAGATTGATTTTGGAATTTCAATAATATGAGCAGTTTGAATTTAAATAATTATCTCAATACATAAACAGACGCAATTTTTTTGGCAATAGTAATATGGTGAAAAGTTTCTTGTGGCAAAGACAAATATTATGAAATTTTAATAAGAAATAGTCTCAGTACAAAATATAAAGCCACAAGTCCAGGAAAATGGATAATATTTTGAAATAAATGGAGGAAGCGCGTGTGGCAGAACATGCAAACAAAATGGTGAGGAGAATCCAACATCCGTAGAGGAAACGGATTTATAAATATGTGGGGATATTTTGAAAGAAAGAAATAAAGAGACGGAGATGGAGAGTGAGAGAGAGAGAGAGAGAGAGAGAGAGAGAGAAAGAAAGAGATGAGAAGTTGCACCCTCTCGATTCCCGATCCGATTATTCACACAGGGTTAATGGCATTCCATTGAATGAGCCGTGGATTACACGAGGGTGATTGCTCTGGCTCTATTATTTCACCCTGTCTCTCTCTCTCTCTTTCTTTCTCTCTCCACTTGCTTCCTCGCCTAATGTCATGTAGAACTCAGTGTCCGGAAAATTTCCCCTTCAAAAAATATTTCATTCCATATGTTGGGCTGTTGTGTTGTGGAGTAGGAGTACGAATGTAAGTGTGAGTGTGTGCCGTTAGTACGCATACATTATGATGGTGGTGGTGGTAGCAACAGCAACCAGTGAGACTCCACATTGTATTAGTCACTTTGCCTTTATTACATTTTTCATGACTCTGTGTGTGTGTGTGTTTGCATCTCTCCCTTGTCGGATTGCCTCCGTTTCATATAACCTACATCGCCCAACCATTTGTTATTACTCTGAATTATGAGTGTAAGAGTGTGAGTACCTTTGAGTTTTTTTCCCTGGTCATCCCTTCCCCCCTATGCATTTCAATCTCATCGCAATCCCTTGTTCACGTCAATGCCAATGCCAATGCCAATGTAATGTGGTCCAACGCAATCCATTGTACTCGACTCCTCGTCATCCCAAAATGCACTTTACATATTGAATTGTTCCACGTGCGTATGCATTATCAAATACTTACAAACTTACAAACTCCAGACGTGTGCCTTTCATACCCAAAGAGCACTTGTGCATACACGAGTACATATTGCACATTGCATAACTCAAATATTGTCATCCCCTCACATGTGTTACAGTCCATGTATGTCTATATATGTATGTTTATGTATAAACTGACGTGGTTACGGCTGGTATTGAGACAAAACCACAGAACCAATCTGCATTCCACCACTTTCCTCTGCATCCCTCTTCTTCTTCCTACACTTTTGATTGATGTGATAATGTTTATTTTCCGGAACTAATTTCATTTGATTGCTTGCGAGGGAAAGGATTATTCTTACAAACTTTCCACAATTTGACTCATCTGCAGAGAAATTCGAGAAAATATACACTTTGAATATAAAATCCTGGAAATTTGAATGAGCATATCGTCGCGTCGTCTAAGTTCCATAACCCTGTATTATCATTTGGCCCCAGAAGGCGAATTTGCGTGCGCGTTCATATATTCTAATGTGCAGTATGCGCCTTCCGGGGCCAAATGATAATACTTACAGGGTTATGGAACTTAGCCGGCGATATGATTGTTCTCTATGTGGACAACCTACTTTCTTTATTGTCAATTGTCATAGATCGAGATTATATTTAAGTTTGAATACAACGTAACGCAATGATTTAAAATAAAAAGGAGATTACCAAGTTTCCAGGTCAGCCATGCAAATTTGAGTAAGTATACCTAAAATCTACCCTCACATTTTATCCTGAAATACGCAATCAAATATGGCACAAGGAGAGAATAAAGGGAAACAGTTGCAGAATATATTGGATTGTACACAATTGAGTGGGATACCTTTCAGTTTGCACGAGAAAGTAAATCCACACAGTTGTGTTTGTTCTCTTTTGAATTAGAATGTGAATCACATTTACTTTCAACTCTTTCTATAATTCTCTTTCTCTTTTATTCTTCTACGGCACTTTTAGATGGGAAACGAGTAAACCGCATTGAATAAGGTCACAGAGAAAATGGAAATAAAATCCCTTTGTGCACCTGGAAAAGAATGTGGAACAACTTGAGAATATCACATTCTTATTTTGGGAGGGATGGAAGCATCTGCACACACACACACACATCATATATTCATGGACTAGCACTTCTTTCTGCCTACTGCATATTTCTCCTTTTCCTTTTCTTTTTCTTTTTCTCCTCCGTATCCCGGACTGGATGAAAGCTCTATCGTATTTATATGCGAATTGGCATGAGCAAAGGAAGCTAACGATAAGCCACATGGAGGTCACGAGTGAATTCAAGAATCCGTATAGTATGGTTTCTTTCCATTTTAGCTTTCACTTCCAAAAGTACTAGACGAGACCCACCGGGTTTCTCCTAGTAAACCACAAGTAAAAGCCACCATAATCATAGTCAAATTCAAATTCTCCTGTTAGTAAACCATAAAAATGGACCCAAGAATTCCCTTGACTTCATATACTTCTTGCGGTTTCCGTCGACTCTTTGATGTTGTACGATGAAGAGCGGAGATGAAGCTCACTGTAACAATCTGGTCGTTTCTCTCTTTCTCATAGTAAACCAATGGTGCGTTTCAGAGTCAAACATTCAAGTCGGAATGGATACAAATAGAAGTGATGGCAAGCTTGTTTAATGTATGCATGGAATGCGCGCATTTAATAAGTTGAAAAAGAGTGTACAAAAAAAATACATTGTTCATTTACTGCTAAAACGCTCAAATGAAGAAAAAAAATACTTCAAGTTGAAAACTCTTTGATTTTTTGCCACTTTCAACTACTTTGATTTTTAGCAAATTACATACGATATTTACAAGCGTGTGAGTGGGTGGGAGTGAAGTCTTCACTGTGAAGAAAGATAGGGAAGATAAAAGGGATCAAATGTAAATGGAACAAAAGCAAGAGGAAGAGAAGGAGAGATACAACAGGTTTAATGAATAAATGAGTGAGCCTTCCTTTCTCTTTGATTTAATTTATTGCAGGATGAGACTCTACTGAGCGATTTCTTTGGATAATGTTACTTTGGAGATAAGTCCAATCCAGCTTAGATACTCAACTCGTATTTCTATACTCCATTGAATAGAGTCTATTCCTTCCCTATAAACACGCTCTCTTTTGCCAGAAAGTAAAGAGTACTTTTCTGTGTGCAAAAGGGAAATTCCAACTGACTTGTAATACGGGAAAGAGTCTTTGAAAGGTTTATGCACTAAAAGCACAGGGCACATTTTTCATCTCCACTTCTCCATCTTTCACAGTCAAACTGGAGAAATTGCAACGGCTTTAAGGTATATGGAAAAGACTCTGCTAAGCGCATCTTCATTGTACACGAGCACACGCACAGATACTTGGGTAATGTATGGATTTGTCCTAAAGTTACATCAGTTACATCACCTAAAGTACCAGTATGTACACGCGTGTAAATATCTTCTACCGTTTACTTTTTACATTTTCATCTCATTCCTTCGAATTTCCAAGTCATCTGTATATGTACGAAACATAAAAGAATTTGATTCTGTATATTCATATGACCATCCTTGCAAAATTCAATACATTTTTTTGGATGGAATTGTTTATATCTGTATGTTATACTTTGGGTATACATTTTACATTACTTGCAACCATCACAATTCACAATGCAGATAGCTTGAGAGCTTACACAAGGAAAAATGAGTAGGGAGAATATTTCAATTTCAATGCAGTCAGTTGAGTTTTCTTAAATGAAATTCAAAGGGAATCGTCTTGAAAGTCCTTGAATTTCCTAAATAAAGTTTCCATTTTAATAAATGCATATATATTTCTGCACTGCTCGGTTACAGCTAGCTATCGAGTTATTTTTCCGTTTCCCCCAAAGGCAAATCATTTCTAGGATAGTTATGAATGCAGTTGAGTCCTTTGATCTGTTTTTCATTATGTAAATTTCCTTGGAAACTAAATCAATCCCTCAAAGCCTAAAGCAGAACAGCTTTGAAAAATCCCATTCTTTTGTTAATTTGTAATCAAGCTTTGAGATTAGAATTAGATGACGAAATTAAGTTTCAAACAATGAGATTTTGAAGGAAATCTCTGTGCTGATGCTGAGCGCTCACAGATGATAATAAAAGAAGGATGGTGGTTAGCAGGCATGAAAGTTTCTAGTCCAGAGCTTTAAGTCAAGAGTGAAAGTCCTATTAAAAGGAAAAATCCAAGTTGCATACATATATTGACTGGAAACTGGATGCAGGTAAAGAACGATGACTTATTTCCACGTTGCGTGTGAAGTATCTGAATTCTTTCCCGTGTAGATCCTCAAAGATATTCCAACGCTGACGGTAAGGAGACAATCCCCTGTCAAAATAAAGAGAGAGCAAATGAAAGGATGTGGTGCACGTCGTTAGTCTGTCGTCTTTGAGCTTTCGCTTTCGCTATTGGGTTTTAGGTTTTCAGCTTGTTTGTATTTTTGGGGATGTCGTGTTTGGTTCTTGTAAGTACAAGTTAAGTCCACTGCTCTGTCTTGTATTTTCTCCCTCACTTGTTTTATGAGACAGAATCGAGGTTTTTTTTTGTACAAGGAAAAGTCTACAGTTCTGTTCGTTCTGTTGTTTTGTGTGTAGCTTTCCGCTTGAATTTATTGTTTCCCATATATTGGATTCACTCATTGTCTTGTACTGGAACAAGAGCGAAAGAGAGGAAATCGAGGCAAATTTTCCTCGCTTAATGTGACCACCCCTGCCGTTCCTTTGTTAATCTTTTTATTCTTCCCTTCATGTCATTCTTGCGTGAACCCACAGTCATAGCCACAGCCATAGCCATCCCTACGAAATCACAATCAAAATGACAATATCAACTTTTATTAAAAATTTCACCATGCTTCACTGTAAACACACGCACACACACACGCTGGTATACTTATGTATTGTTCTGTATCCGGCAGTACAAGTAACTTGCATTTTGGATTCACAATGAACTCTAAAACCACATCGCGGTTCTTTTTGTTTAGATGATTAAATTACCCTCTTTTTATCCTCGCTCGCCAATTTTCTTTCCATCATCATCTCTCTCCACTTTCACTTTCACCTTCCACGCACCAACACCAGCTCAAACTCTTCTCAACTGCCTTTATAAACTACCGAATACCGTACAAATAAGAAAATTCTTCATAGAGTGTATAGAGAAAGAGAGAGATTTCCAATGACAATGCAATAACACAAAGGGGAGCTTTCCGTCATTTTAGTTGGTCTCACATTGTAAATTTTTTTATTGTGAAGCCCTGGCTCTGTGTGTAGTTATTAAGGGTGTGGGGTGCTTAATGGATGAAATATTTATAATATTACTTGGCCTTTGTACAAAACTTTCCTCGCTTCTTTTGTACTCTCAGACGACTCTCACCTGTAGAAGAAGAGAAAACAACATGCAATCTGCAAGGGATTCCGACTCATTTCATGCAAGATCGTAATGGAGGAAAATAACGATCAGATTTTGGAGGAAAGTAAAGTTATTTGCTGTATCAGCTCATTTAATTTAATGTTGGAATTACATCAAAGTGAAAAACTTGATGACCGAAAATTGTTTAGAGTGTGTGATTGCTCATGTTTCATGTGTACATGTACTCACGTTTCCTGTGAAAGTGAAAATCCAAAAGGAAAAGTTGATGGAACGAATGGAAAGTTTGATAAGAATAATTGACAATAGTTTATATATATGATGAAGTTTTTGTGTGCTTGCCATGGGGAAAATTGAAATCAAGTCAAGGCATGATTATTTATTCATCAGTCATCCTATTAATCGACGGAGAGGACACGTTCTAATCGCCATCACAAGCTCACTGGACGAACATATATAGATAAGCTTCTTTCCGCTGTTTTCCCTTTGTTCCCGCTGAACACTCGACATCACATTAATATGATTTGCTTTCTTTTGCTTGTGCTCAACACATTACACACACACACACACACGTAATACAATACAGAGAGCGTGGACTATTTCTTCTCCGCCCACTGGCTAACTCAACTCAACTCAACGGAACTCCTTTCACTAGTACAATGTCCATGATTTAACTCGCCACGACTACTAGCTACATGTAGGTATCGTATGTACATGCATGTCCATATCAGATAATTAAATATATTGTCCAGCTTCAATGGACTTTGTTCCATGAATGTAAAACAATACACGAATACACGGGTCTCTTCATTTCATTGTCCTTTTCCCAGTCACTGGCTCACTGTATCTGGATCTGTGGATCTAGATTACAAGATAATATGGATACAAAGGGGCGGCTCAGCTAATTCAGCCAACAGATTCATTTACTGTTCCCATCCAAACTCAAAATAACTTCAGCTTTTGCTCCTGCAATACGATTTTCAATTAATTGATACAGACTTCCTGGGGACGTTCTGTTATATGTAGCTATTTATTTTTTTGGCAGGAAAAGGAGGCAATGCCCAATGACAGAGTTGTTGAAAATCCTGAGCACTGTATTAGTATGCGGAATGAGGGAATACAGAGGAAGTGATGAGAATCTTGATGAGTGCAGAGTGGACGCAGAAAATGAGATTCGCGAAAGCGATAGCAAAAGCGAAAACGAGTCTTTGATTTCAAAATGTCATCAAATTTCCGTGATCTGAATATTCAGAGAAAGTGGGAAAGGAAAGAGATGCCGTCGCTCATAAACTGGAGGAGTTTGGCCGATTCCAAATTCAATGCTTGTTTTCCCATCATCTTGTTGTACTAGACAATAAAATACCAACAAATATGAAATCAAGTTCTATTTGTGGGTTGTCCCTCAAAATATAATCAACAATCAAGCTGGTGAGGTCTTTGATCATGAGTCAGACGGACTAAATCTCATGCGAGTACATACATACTCATATTTGGAGTGTACAGATATTCGAATTATTGCGTGGGTAGTGATTAGAAAGTTGAATCAGATCCGAAATCCAAAACTCACTGGAGCTGTGTGACATACATACAAAGAAAATACATACATACTACACACTGTTTGTATGTAGTAGGGAGAGAGAGAGAGAGAGAGAGTTGATGGTGGTGAGAGTGTGGCCTCGTCCTCGTGTGATGTGATGTGGATACCTACGAAGGAAAGAAGAAATGAATGTTGTGCTCAGAATAATGGATGTGAGCTCGTGTTTTCATTGTCAGCGAATATGGATGACTCATCTAGAAAATGAGATTGGAAAGATGTTCTTCGCAACTGCCCGCTTATGGCTTATAAAGAGAGAGAGAGAGAGAGAGACTCCACTCACTCACTCTTACACATTATACGCAGTTTTTGCCTATCATTTATTTGCGCTTATGCACCCATCCAGAGACACACTGTCAGTTGTATTGGTAAGTGAGGGAGTGCGTGCAATGGCTCGTGGGTGATGCAATGCAATGCAATTTCATCATTCGTTCCTTTCACTAGGCTGAGCTCCTAATGTAAAACACAACATAACTCGAGTTTCACAGACTTCAAATGCGTCCTCTTTCTCTCTGTCAGTCCGTACACGAGTAAGTAATCTCACATCTGCAGTCTGTAAATACAGATACCTATATATATGATACTAGAGTTTACTAGACTCTTGTTTTGACTTTGACTTCACGTCGACAGACAGATAGTCACATAAATACTAAATGCATATGTATATTTCTCATTTCTCACTATACGTTTTCATTTGTAAGGAGCCGTCAGGAAGAAAATAACACAGATCCGTTTTTGTCTCTCTTTCAGTGACTGGGCTTTTTTTTTAAAAAGTGTGTAGATATTACACACACTTTTTTAAGAGTGCGTGTAGTTGTAGTTGTAGTTATACAGCTTTTCCAAAGATAAGCCATCCCGCTTATGGTGTCTGTATAGCGGAAATATTTTATTCAGATGTTAATTCAGATGCAAAGTCATTAGAGAACCTCATGGAAATGGGAAAGAAGCTCACTCACATCGCATCACGATCACGATCATTGGAAGTGGAAGTGGAGAGAGACAAGAGAGAGAGGAGAGAAAGAGAGAGAGCCATATGACTGTACATGGGAGTTCTTTCTCTTTCTATGCCAATCGTTGTTCTCATCCTCGTCCAAGTTAAGTCATTCTCGGAACGTGCCAAGATATTCCAATGAGACCTACTTCACAGGATCAGCAGTGGAAATTAAATGAAATCATTTAACTCCAAGTTTGACCCTCTCCCCCTTTTTGTTCCTCTTCTCCACTTAAGAGCCCAATTTCAATTCTTATACTTGCACTTTTGTATGTATTGTAGTTTCTCCTACACTCCACTACACTATCTATACAAGATTCCCCGAATTATTTGTACCCTACCTCTTTCTCTTCCTCTTCCTTCTCCTACTTTCTACTTCCTACATGCATACGATACACACACACACACACACATACACACAGAAATCTGTATGCAGTCAAGTCAACGTGGAAATGAAAGCAATTCACATACCTCGTTCGTAGGCAATGCAGTGAGGAAAACTCAAAATTTTGAACGCTCCAATGCCTCTCTCCCTGTGTGTGTTGGTTGTGTGTGTGTGTGTGTTTGCACTCTCAATGGAATTCCATTTACGAGGGAGGATAACAAAGCCTAAATAATGTGATAGTAAATTAAAACTAGACTAGACTCATCCGCTTCGCTCTCTCTCTCTCTTTCTCGACAAAACGTCCATGGTCCACGGATTTTTAGATCTAATTTTGAAAAATTGACTCCGTACTCCGTACACCCTTCCTCCCGCAATCCCAATGTATGAAAACAAAGGGAGAGAAAGAGAACGAAAACTTTATGGGTGTAATTCCATTTTTAGAATTAGGTAAACGACACACATCAAAACTCATTCATTCTCTTTCCTTAATCAAAATCCACAAATTGTCATACAACTTTGTAAAATTCTAATCTTCGTGTTGTTCATTCTCGTTCCTGTACTCTCTTTTAACTACAATTCTATCGTATTTACTTTTATTCGCTCGTGATGTGTCCTTGCAATTATTTTGATTATTTTGAGGGAACTGGGAAAATCTGATGATGATGAAAATAAAAAGTAAAGAAACAGGAGTTTTTTGAACTTTTTACCCAATTAATAATAATCTCGCTGGAATTACTCATGCTCCAGGAGTAATGACAAATATATTTATGACGGGTGAGAAAAATGATGTTCAATGTTGTGTGTTGGATGTTGGAGAATGGAGGCAGGAGAAGGGAGAGTTGGAGATATTAGATTGGACTCGGATAGGATGGAAATTGAATGTTATATAGAAGAGGGTTCGATGAGAAAATGGCGAATTAACAGTTTCCTTTATGAGATATGATAATTTTTTTTGGGAAGGCGACGAGATGAGATTTGAGACTCCTCGGGATCTCCCTTAAGGGAAATGAGAGAACCTTGTTCCCGTTCTTTGGTGAATAGAAATGAAAGTCTAGTGATAGTTTGGCATTGGTAATGGTATTCGGACAGGGAGGGAAAAGAAGGAGAAGAAAAAGCGGGATGAGAACCAAAAATGACACATGGAGGAGTGAAAGGAAGACCACGAAAAGGGGTTTTCCCTTTCTATATTCCCATTTTCTGAATGAGTGGAGAAAGAAACTCATGCTCTTCTACCCCATCGCCATCGCCATGTAATATAAAGTCATGTTATATCATGTTGGTTGAACTCATAGTAACAGGAGGATTCAACTGTTTTCTACATTGTAAATACCATGTCTCCATGTTCATTTCTCTCCACACATATTTCTAGTGTACTATATGCGCTGTATTTCATTGGATTTTGGTTGGAATTACTCATAAGATCATAAAATGTACCGTACAGTCTGGCAGACTACAGAATACAGATATTTCACCCCCTTCTCTTTCCCTATCTTTCAGTAATATTAATCACATGGGCTTAGTAACTCTAAAAAATATCTATGCAATAAAAACAATACAATATACTCCATCAAAGTTTTACGGTACTCTTATACAGATATTATGATGAAAAATACTTATTACGTTTTTCCTCTCCTCGAACATCTCCCTTCAGAATCAGTTTGAAATTTTTATTTTTATTTCCCCATGTTGACTGTAGGAACATGAATATTTTGATGGAAGACGAGAGTCTGGGAGCTGTGAATCATTAGATAAGCTCGGTTGCCTCTCTTCATTCATACACGACAGATCATGACTAACTTGATGGATTTATTTCGTAAAAAAATGCCTGGGTATTTGACAGCAAATAATATTCACTTTCATGCCTATTTTTTTGAGTGACAAAATCCAAGATTCAAGGTGTTTTCACTTTTTCATTTTTGGAATTGTACGGGAAACAAAGACAAAGGACCACGTACAAATATTTCCCGTGATGAGTGTTCAATTGGAAATAGCTTGAATTCAATGAGGCGAAGGTGTATTTTTTTATAGTTTTCCTTGGAGATGAGAGAGAGTGAGAGAGGAGAGAGAGAGCAAGTGGTGGAGCAGAAGGTGGAAGTTTAGAGAATGGCAATGGGAAAATGCATTCAAAGTTATCATCACATTATTTTAGAAACTATTATAACGGTTCAAGTCACCAGGAAGTGATTGATGAGGTATGAATCACGAGTTATCTTCCTAACGGAATCTCACGACTGCATAACAATGTGATGTAAGTGGCCCTCGCACACACACACACACACACACACACACACACTCCCGATCAAACCATTTCCCTCCCTGTTTTTAACGTTCGCATATAAATGTCACGAGTGAGCGGGAATCCAGACGCGGATCATTCTGACTGATAGATAAAATGCGTTAGCATTTGTTTAATATTCTTAGAATGACGCTCCGGCAGACAATCATTCGTCGTCGTCGTCGTCGTCATCCATTCTTTATTCAATAAGCACTGCTCAGAAAATACACATCATTCATTTTTATCCAGTCTTGAAAACTATAAATTTTACAAACTCACACAGTAAAAGCGAAAGTGTCCAGTTCCAGTTCACCAAAAAAAAAGTCTAACCTTATTTACCTGTTACCTGCAACTGAAAAGGAAATCATGCAATGTTGACTTACAGTGTATGTGAAAATGTGATTGTGTGAAAGGGATGTGTAATAATATATGGAATTATTCAACTTTCTCTTGCTCAAGATCAAAGGCATTTGTATTGGTTCATTTCCCAGGGGCCACATTTACACTCTACACAATGTGCACATACAGTGAAAAATGATTGGCTCCTTAACTGATGGTAACGCACACACACACACACACATGGATGGTGGATTCACTCCTTCTCTCTCTTTCTCTCTCCTCTCTATTGCTCGCTACCCTTCCGATCCGAAGAGTGGAAAACTGTAGGAAAATGGATCATGATACGCAATAATAATGATCATGTGGGAAGGAGAATAATAAAAGGAATTGAGAAACTCTGGGGAAGATGGATTCATGTGGGCTTCACAATGGAAATACTACGAGATGGAATATACAGAGGAGGATAATCATGATGAGATGGATAACGAGACGGACGAGGACGAGGACGAGGACGAGAACGAGGACGAGAACGAGGAGATGAAGGAGGAGAAGGAGAGAACCCAAAAACTTGTCCCACTGTAATATATAAAGTGACTCATTCAACAGATTATTGTCCTCACAGTTAGACGCGAGATCCAAGCTAATCTACAGGGACTTTTCTCGCTTACTCAACCGGCTTATTATTACTTTGTACATATGTATTGTAGTTGTAGTTGTGTTGGATACAGAACTACTGAACGTTTCGACACTATACTTACACTTTTATATAAAATTTATCCATAGGAATAGGAATACAACAGAACAGAACATTTCTCAGATATTTAATGTGAAATTTTATGAACAACAACTGGTTCTCAGCAGTTGTCTGTCTCTTAAATATCTGGATGTGTGGATATGTATCGTCTATGACAATTGTCAATGACAGCTCCAGCTTGTTTCCTCCATGGGCAAAACTATACGATACGTAAATAGGTGCGAGAAATACCAAGTGTTTGTGAGTTGTCACATGTAGTTTAGCGTTGAAAATAGAAAATAGAATGGAGTGTTGTAATGAGTTTTTTCACTCGTAAATTGCTTGCGAATTATATGAATTGCGAATGTGTGAGGAGGAGTGTGTGTGAGTGCTCACTGTGTGTCCTATATGTCATTGCCTCAGTTGATTAATATTTGTAATTTTCTTTTCAACTTTGTCCCTCAGTGGCCTCAATCTTTCTACATGAAGCAACTTCTTGATTAGTCGTCGTCGTCGAGAGCGTGAAGAACTACAGATACTTTTGTCTATTACCGGCCAAAAGTCTTTTCTGTATTTATTATTCCTTCCTCGTGATTAAAATCTATTTTTAAAACTCTTTTGACTAAATAAATAGTATGTATGACATGACGCAATATTGAATTCCCGTTCCTCATGGGATATTTAGCCATTTGAATGAGGTAACTCAATTAAAGTCCTCCTTTTAAAAATGATTCAATACAAAATTCGAATTTTGAATTGGAATTTTAATTCTATAGCAGAATAAGTTCAAAGGCGGATTTAGGACCACTTGATATCCTTTGTAAATTTTGTTGAAAAAACATAACCTGACCAACGTAATTACAAACTATACAGAAACAATAAGTCTTTAAAATAAAGTTAACCCAAATCATTCCTCCTGCATGATGACAGGATTTAACAAAACGCCTTCCAGATGGATAAATCATCATGCAGAATTCGGGTAACGTATATAAAGCTCTGAGCTTCTCTCCTGCACTCTAGAGCAAATCCCTGAGACTACCAAGCTCCGGAAAACGTTGGCGGGCATCAGCCGGATAACCCCCCGAAAGTCGTTGCCTTCCTACTAGATGACGTAACACACCCAACCGAAAGCCTTATTTTCTCTGTAGGGAACACGCAAGTAGCAAATCCGGACTCGCTTTTACTTTTACGTAAAAGTAAGGATATGAATAGGGAGAGAAGGAGTGAGTGATGGAGAGAATATGACGACTATCCATGTTAAGTTCTACTACAAATCGTAGAGTCCCCCGTCTAATCGTCTCAGCAACCGTAAAACGTAAAAAGTAATCAAAAAGTAGTTGGAGTACATTTTCCCTATTACTATTATATTTGCATGGCCTCTTTTGTCTTCTCAAAGCAGACGAACAGGAGTACAGTTGAGAAATGTGAGAAGCGGAGAGCAGTCTTCTGGGGTCATGACCATATTTAGGAAATCTACTCTTAATCCCCACACAAATTAACACACTCGTAAGAATTCTCTATGTAGCGAATTTTGAAATTACATATACATATATATATATATATTCTTTACATGCGAATGTGATCTCAAAAGCTAAGATACATTGTGATAATACAAGTTGAGTGAAAGGACGACTACTCGTTGACTTCTCTTCTTTACAAAAATATGAGATGACGAGAACGATGACGACGACGATCGAAAGAGTAAACTTCACTTGCTGTCACATTTCTTCTTCTTCTTCTTTATCATCTTCCCCCTTCCTTCTTCTTCTTCTTCTTCTTCTTCTTCTTCTTCT